>JADBJO010005717.1:100000-117500 GCA_016801955.1 Conus betulinus | reverse complement strand
TCCTACCCAGAGTTGAGTTTGCTGCGGACTCAGTTGGGAAGACTGGACCACACAGTCGAGTTTCATCCACTTAATGGATGCGTTTCTGAGAGTGTTGCTCAAATTTCCTGACCAACACTGCAGGTGCCTGTATCTCTCGGGCCTGGTTGACGCCCGGATATATTATGAAAGAAAGCGTAGAGTACAGCCCTGTCATGTAGTCTCAGACCGAAATGGAAATCCGTAGCATCATCTTAATCATCCTCATTCTCATCGATCAGCATAACAAAAAAAAAAAAAAATGTCTTAAATTCTGTGGCCCCTCATGCCCTGTTCTCATGGTGACCTCAATTTCGATGTCCTCTCCACATCTGTGGCCTTGGTTTGTTCCGTCGGGGTCACCGGTATCGGCGAGTCCATAGGGGCTGTCGTTGGACGGACGTGGTTGGCGTCTAAACCTCCGGGGGAGAGCTCACTCACGCCGGCTCCGCGACTAAACAATTAATGTCGTCAGTAGTAGGGGCTTAGTAAGTGGTGTCCTGCGTACGTTAGATCAGAACAGGCGCCACTGAACACCACCGAAGTGACTCGGCAGTTGTGCAGTGTCTCCGGTGGTTTGTCTTAACGAAAGCTGAGTGCATTTTCTGCTTCCTGTGTTTCTGCCGTTGGCCGGGGCTGCGGACCTAAGGGTCGAAACCGTTGTGGTTTGCTGTGGACTCGTGTGTCGGAATGAGCTGGCGTTCGCTGCACTGCCTCTGAAGGTGAGTCCATAGAGGGCTGGACAGCAAAAAAAAAAAAAAATTGGCGAATGCAGCACAGGGACTCATCCCTACAGGTTTGGTGCAGAAACAATGTTGTCGCCGATCCGGACCAGGCGGCAGATCATTCACCAAAGTTACGACACATTTGTCTCCGGCGCCAAAAAAAAAAAACCAACCACCTTGCATTGCTGCTTTTGACGACACTCGAGGAACACACAACGTACAGCCCAGTATCAAGTTCATGACATCTGGTTGTCGATCCGAGCTGTAACCGGATCCGGAACCGCACGACAGATTTACACTAATTTAATGGGTTCATTTCGCTCCGCTTCCTGCCCCCCCCCCCCCCCCCCTCTCTCTCTCTCCTCTGTCCTGCGGCGCGTGGGTGCACTGCCTCTCCTTGGGACCAGCTTCTCTCTCTATAGAATGCAGCACAGGGACGCATCCCTACAGGTTTGGTGCAGATCTCCTGTTGCTTTCTCTCCCAGGCGGCAGATCATTCAACCAAAGTTACGACAAATCTGTCTCCGAAAAAAACCCAAACCAACCAACCTTGCATCTGCTGCTTTTGACGACACTCGAGGAACACACAACGTCTCCAGTATCAAGTCTCTGACATCTGGGTGTCGATCCGAGCTGTCGATCCGGATCCGGAACCGCACGACAGATTTGCCTCTAAATTTAATGGTTCATCTTCTCTCCGCTTTCCCCTCTCCACCCCCCTCTCTCTCTCTCTCTCCTCTCTCTCTCTCTGTCTGTCTGTCTTCTCTCTCTCTGTCTCTGTGTCTCTCTCTCTGTCTCTCTCTCTCTTCTTTCTCTCTCTCTCTGTCTCTCTCTCTGTCTCTTTCTGTCTCTCTCTCTTCTCTCTCTCCTCTCCTCCTCTCTTCTCTACTCTGTCCATCTCCCTCCCTCTCTCTCTCTCTCTCTCTCCCTCCCTCTCCCCCTCTCTCCCTCCTTCTCTCTCTCTCTCTTCCTCTCTCTCTACCTCCTCTCTCTCTCTTACCTCTCTCTCTCTCTCTTCTCTCTCCCTTCGTTTCTCTATATCTCTCTCACTTTCTGACTCTCTCTCTCTTAGTCATCCAACCCTATCTTTATGGCTCTCTCCCTCCGTGTCATGCTACTTTGAAGTGCACTGTTAATATTTGGGCGTGTATTATTTGTGCGTATCAGATTTATAATGTGCGTGTACATAATCAGTATTATACACATCTGGATCATTTTCTGAGCTGAATATGTTAAA
The DNA here is from genome assembly GCA_016801955.1 of Conus betulinus. Lineage (NCBI taxonomy): Eukaryota > Metazoa > Mollusca > Gastropoda > Neogastropoda > Conidae > Conus > Conus betulinus. The sequence goes on along the minus strand of JADBJO010005717.1, from coordinate 115,520 downwards.
CGTCTCTCTCTCTCTCTCTCTCTCTCTCTCTCTCTCTCTCTCTCTCTCTCTCTCTCTCTCGCCTTCACACACACTCACACACACACACACACACACACACACACACACTCACACACACACACACACACACACACACACACACACACACACACACACACACACACACACACAAACCAGGTGCTCTTTTGTTTCTTTCAGAATTGAATTTTTTGCGATTGCTTTCTTGTACCAATTATTTTTTTTTAATGCATTTTAGTAATTCCCATGACATGTAAAATGTTGTTATTCTATTCTCGTCACATTTGTCTATTAAAGGTCGAAATGAAGGGGGAAAAAAAAAAAAAAAAGGGTGTGCTAATTCTTTTTATCTTTGCCGTTCGCTTTTGTCTGACTTTGTTCTGTCTATCTGCCTGCCCCCTCCCCCTCCCCACCCCCCCCCGCTCCCCCCCCCTCTCGCTCTCTTCTCCCCCTCTCTCTCTCTCCTCTCTCTCTCTCTCTCTCTCTCTCTCTCTCTCTCTCTCTCTCTCTCTCTCTCTCTCTCTCTCTCTCTCTCTCTCTGTGCTGAAACTCACCGATGCCCAAGTGTCATCAATAACTCGTTGCCGTGTCATGTACAATCGCCACATAGTGCCCCACTATGCATATTCAGAGATCACCCAGCGCTAATGGAGCTGGCAGGAAAGCGATTAGTTTTGTTGTTTAGCTGAGCGCTTCATGAACACAACGTCCTTTCAAGCCCTGGCTTAGCAACGGACTGCAACCAATTAATTTCGTTCCCCCCCCCCCCCCCCCCCACCTCAACCCCCCCCCCCCCTCCGCTTTCACCTCCCACCCACCCCCCCCCCGCCTCCTCCCGATTCAGAGAAAAAATGTTTGTTGTGTACACTTACGCTAATATCGTGTTATATTGATCAGAATCCCCATGGGTATGTAACTATAACGGGTGCCTGCCATGTTGGTTGCCTTACAATTATTGTATCAGTCGCATTAATTAATGACGCTTGTCGTTTCTGCACTCCCCAACATCTCCTCAGTCCTGTCCACTTCTCTCTTCCATCCTCCTATCGCTGATGATCCGTTATCGTTATCATCATTGTTTCGTAATGCCAGCCTCAAAAGCAGTCAGACGCTCTTGACCTTATTGATGGAGAGCGAGAGAAGATGCATCCGCTGTACCGGGCTAAAGCACAATTCATCAATTAAATGTTTTTTTTGTTTTTTTTTTTTTTTTTCTTTTCAATCAATTCAATTCAATCAACTTTATTGTCCATCAATTTTTTTTTCTTTTGCTCCACATCATTTCACAAGTACGTAAGACATTACAAAAAGACATTATAAACCGTTACATAAAAGCCTGTGTTAGTGTATGTATTTGTATGTACATCGACACTTACCCCCCCCCCCCCCCCACACACACACACACACACACACACGCATGCGCGCGCGCGCACGCGCGCGCGCCTACATACATGAAATAAACATTTAATCCATAAACATAAAACATTACATAGATTATGAAAACAATACATAAAAAACACAAAGTCACCCGCACCAACGCCTAAACACTAAAACACACACACATGCGCACACACACACACACACACACACCCCACCCCCCCCCCCCCCCCCCACACCCACACACACACACACACACACAGAGTCATAGTCACAGTAAAAGCATATTTCGTACGTTTCAGAAAGTTACGGTTAGGTGAGGATAAAGGTTAGGGTTATTTTCTTTATAACGTTTTTAATTGCTTTAAACAAAATGACAATAACAAGTACACAAAAGAAATCATAATCATAATAAGTGAATCAAACATAAAGCTAGAAAAAAAGTAAGAGAGAGAGAGAGAGAGAGAGAGAGAGAGGGGGGGGGGGGGGGGGGAGGATTTGGATTGGGTTTGTGCGTGACCTCAAATGCTTTCAGTAACATGCTTTAAATCAAGTTTTGGATGTTGGACAAAAAAAGCTGTCAAACACAGTGGAGAGGACATGGGCAAACAAGACCTGTATCAACCATATGCAGTGTAACACACAAATATGAAATATTTGATTACATGCGGGAACAAAAGTAGCCATTTTTCAGAAGAAAAAAAAATGATCACCTGAAATTAAGTGTATGCTGATCATGCAGAGAACAGATGGGCAAAGGATAATGACTGTCAGGCGAATCATATGAATTGACACAATCTGATATGATTGTTTATTATATACGTATAACTGTATTTTGTAAAGTATATTATTGATTGATTAGTCGTCAGATAATAATGGTGTATATGTTATCCATCTGTTAGAGAAATGTGCCTTGTTGAATTGTAAACAGGCATTATATTCTTCGATTTCATATTTGAATTTTAATTTTTCTCAGGAAGATCTGTGGATTTTGTTTCACTAGTTTGCAAGTATACAAATAGTATTTTGCAAACAATATTAAGAAAGAAAAGATGCTGTCTGTAAAAACTGTTACTGTCATAACCGAGCAACACAAATGATTCTGTTAATCGTACATTTCTTGCATTTATACACATTTCTTTCATTAATTCAATGAGATTGTTCCAAAAAAAAAAACTGTACAATGTCACATACCCGAAACATGTGATCAATACTATCCTTGTGCATTCCACAGAAATTACAAGTATCGTGATCAACTATTCTAATTTCCCTTAGGATAATGTTCGTACATAGGCATCGATGTACAATCTTCAACTGAAACCATTTAAGCTTTACGTCATTTATTTTATGTATACAATGGAAGCACTATTTCTAGTCATAGACTGTTGAGATCTTTAAGTCCCATTTGTAACAGCATTTTGGTTTCAGATTATTTTCTACCAGTATATCATAGTACATTTTTGAGCCTTTGTTAATTGCAAATATGTTCCTAAAACAAAGTGATTCGTTTAGATATTCATTTATCCTTGATCGTAATATTATACTTTTTTTACGCAATCGTTTATTGCCGATGTATAACCAGCAAAAGTAACGAAGTCAACGTTCACATTATATTTTTCTTTGAACCGCATATGTGACAAAATCTTTCCCATTATCATCAAAAAAAACTGTGCAAGATTGTAGATACCTTTGTTTGTAAACAATAAATTTCTCCCTCTTTTTTGCCGAAACAAAAAGTAATTCAATGTTCTTCCCTTTGAACCGCATTGAATTCGCTTATCTGTAAGAAGAAAGGATAAACGGCAAGAAGTTCTTCCCTGCTTGAATTCGCTTATTGTAAAAAAATAGGATCGGCAAGAAGTTCAACGGAATTCTTGTGTACATTTATAATAGAAAAAACATTCATTGCCTCGAAGACATCCTTCCAAAAGTGATTGTATTTTGCAAAACTGGAGACAGACTCAGGACCACATTTATTAATCAGAGGCCATTTTGGAAACTTTTTGAACAAAATATGTTTCCATTTTTTAGTTGATTTTTTCACTTTCCTATCCAAGACAGCTTTAACAATAAAAACAAATATCTTCAAGTCACGAAGACCAATGCCACCATTTTGAATACTTTTGTGTGAAATTCTGCGGCTTATTTTACCTGTCTTGATATTCCAAACGAATTTGTAACAGATGTAACAGATGCGTCGACATGTCTGAAAAAATACATAAGGTGGGTTCGGTAAAAGTAACCACAAATGAGTCAATTTTGAAAAAAAAAAATTGATTTTTTAGTATGGCAACTCTGCCAAGAGGAGTTATCTGACGTTTTATCCATACTTTGAATAAATGCTTTATATCTGTCAGTCTTTCCGAATAATGTATGTTAATACATTCTCTAAGATCGTTCGTAAACCACAGTCAAAGTATTTTAAACTTTGATGGATTCCAGTCCATTCCCAAATGTTCCATGTAACGGATTTCACTAGTTTTTTTTTTTCTCTGCTTCCCAACCAAATAGCGCTAGTTTTGTCTTTGTTCATATAGAGGCCTGACACACACCCCAAACCGAACAAGAACATCGATACATGTTTCAAAAGACTTTCTATCCCCTGCAAGCAGGAATTCAGTGTCCTCAACGTATTGAGACAATTTGCATTCAATGTTATTCATTTTGATCCCGTGAATATCTGGATTTTCTCTTACCATTATAGCTAGCACCTCGACACAAAGTACAAACAGATAGAGGGATACGGGGTCTCCTTGTCTGCATCCTCTTTTAAACTTCCAGCCAATCTGATACCTGACCATTTACAATAACACAAGATTTTATATTGTTATAAAACACATTTATCCATCTGCATATATCTTCTTGAAATCCAAACCTTTAAAACCTTTAACATAAATTCCCAATTGATTGAGTCAAAAGCTTTTTCAAAATCTTTGTTAAGTAATAATCCTGGTAAACTGTGCTTATCTAAGTAGGCTATTGTGTTATAGATTAGTCTCAAATTATCACTGATGTATCTATTTCTAATAAATCCTGTATGGTCTTCATTAATGACATGTGGTAGTACATTTTTCAAACGATTAGCAATGCAAGAAAATTCAATTTATCAATGACATTTAAAAGTGAGACAGGTCTTCATTTCTTTATGTATTGTCTTGGCCTGTCACCTTTAGGAATGCACGTAATGATACCTTCCCTCTGTGCACAAGATGGTTTCCCCTTCCTGAAACTTGCATTTAGGGCTCTAACAACAAATATTCCTATCTTTTTCCAAAAATTTTTTAAAGAACTCTGCACTAGGTTATGGTTATGTTAGGCTGAGGTTTTGGTTAGGGTCAGTGCTATGCATTCCAGACTGTGAGAATCTTCCACTCGTGTGTGGTGTAAGATCCTGTCTTCAAGGCGTAGTACTTACTGACACCTGTCACGATTGTGGGAATCCCATTCAAAGAGAAAGCCTGTTTGAATAGAAACGTGTCTGAAGCCTTCAAACACACTATTTCCAACCCTGGAAAAGTCCTCAGAAGAGTGTAATAAGTGTCTGTTTTTAAGAAAGTTTAAAGACACATTTGACTGAAGAAAAGTACATCAGCGTCTCGTCCAGTCCTTACGTTGAGTTACGTATTAAATTTCACGCTGCAGTCAGAGACTTCCAATTGAATTAGACAGAAACAATAGCACTTCTACAAAGGTCAGGTATGTACAGATTGTAACATGACCGTCGTGGAGGAGATTTTTAAAAAAATTCATTATGGAATGTCCAAAATATAATGCTTTGCAAAAGATACTTCAGCTTACTGTTTACAAAAAGCAGCATCGGGTTTCAATTCTGTTATTTTTTTTAAGGTCTGAAAAGAGAAAAAAAAAATGTTTTTTGTCACACAGGAAGTGCGTCATCACGAGTAGGAGGAATACAAGAGCCCCGACTTCCAAGTTAAGTCAGTTCAGAACCCGCTATGCAGCTGTCTGTGGGTCGAAAATGGTATGAGCCCCCCTCCCCCCCCCCCCCCCCCCCCCCCCCCCCCCCACACACACACGCACACACACACACACACACACACACACACACACACACACACACACACACACACACTCCACACACACCCCCCTTCCGATGAATATGCAGAGGGAACGAAAAAAAAAGAGAAGAAAATCGCTTTTGACACTGCATCACCACCGAACTTTTACACAAACATTATTTCCTGCAAAAACATACCAACCGGTACTAACGTCGTGGCTGTCTCGCAAATGTGAAAATGTGAAAACGGGAGTTTTGAGATGCTCTGTTGAGAAGTAGTGGAAATATAAGCCAGGACGCTTTACACACATATACACGTGTGTAAGAATATTGTATACACACATTCATGAAGTGAAGGTCCATTAAGAAATCTGAGGACGTTGCGCCTTTCGTAAACAAAACAAAACAAACACAAAAAAAAAAAAAAAAAAAAAAAAAAAACGAACAAGGAAAACAAACACCCCTTACACCTTCCCCCTCACCCACCCCCTCCCCTACCCCCTTTTTTTTTTTTTTTTTTTTTTAAGAAACCAATTAAACTTTGATCGTCTGATCAAACGTTTCCCGCCGTTTGAAGAGTTTCTAGGCAGGTACTAACACACATTTTGTCTCGGTTATTTTCGATTGTGTATGACTGTGTTTGTTTTCAGGCAACGTTAAGAATCTCATTGCCAATTCGAACGTGACTCCAAGCCCATCCCATAATTGTCGTTTCCATTAAAACAAAAAAAGTACAGCGATCGGTGCGAGACTCGACCACTGAACTTGCAGCTTTCTCACATCTCGTGAAGTGTTATCCACCAGGCAACTTGTCAACATCATTACGTACCAAGACGTGTGTGATCCCAGAGTTTTCATTTTTTTTTTTTTTTTTTTTTTTCAGTACTAAAACCTGCTGACTGTGCATTGTCCGCAGTGGATTGGTCGAGACTGTGTGCGATCCAAATCCGCACGAATCCCAAAGTCTATCATTCATGCCTAGTTTGGGTTTCTTCTGCGCAGCCATTAAAGGTGCATTTCCGATTTGTTTCCCGGTTGGGGAGAGTTGCGGGTCCTGACTACGGGCTTATGAGTTAGTACGCAGGAATCCAGATGGAGTAGAGGAAGATGAGATGAATGAGAAACTTAACCTGTTATCTGTAGGCTGCTGCTGCTGCTGAAGGGATTCTGTGGATCTTTTCCCTGTGGCTGTTGTTGTGTGTCTCGGTCTTTTCCGTCGCTGTCAGTCTGGTTGCCCGTGTGGTTCCTGCTGTCTTTTTTTTTTGGTCAAAGTCTTAAACTCATCTCGCTCTTTCTGTGTGTGTGTGTGTGTGTGTGTGTGTGTGTGTGTGTGTGTGTGTGTGTGCGTGTGTGTGTGTCGTGCGTGCGTGCGCTCTCTGCCCTCTCGCCTGTCTCTGTGTGTCTCTCTGTTCCTCTCTCTGTGTCTCTCTCTCTCTCTCTCTCTCTCTCTCTCTCTCTCTCTCTCTCTCTCTCTCTCTCTCTCTCTCTCTGCTTTCAAAAGTTTTCAGCTAACCCTTTGAAACAGTTATGGCTTTTCTGAATAGATCATCGTGTTGTAATGTATTGTATTGTGTTGTGTTTGTTGTTGTTGTGTTGTGTTGTACTATATTGTATTGTATTGTGTTGTGTTGTGTTGTACTGTGTTGTATTGTGCTGTGTTTTGTATTGTATTTTTATGTATTGTATGGTATCTCTCTCTGGTTGTACGTCTGTCTTTCAGTCTTTCCGTTTAATTGCAGTAATCATTCTAACGTTCTTATGCAAGTATTGTCATGTGTATACTTCTCCGCTCGTCCGCATGATATCGCCACGTATCCAACTCGTTCCGCGCGCGCTTGTGCACACTCCATCCAGCCCTGCACACACACACACACACGCACACGCACACACACACACACACACACACACACACACACACACACGCACGCACGCACGCACACACACACACACACACACACACACACACACACACACACACACACACACACACACACACCACACTGTCTCTGTCTCTGTCTCTGTCTCTGTCTCTCTCTCTCTCTCTCTCTCTCTCTCTCTCTCTCTCTCTCTCTCTCTCTCTCTCTCTCTCTCTCTCTCTCTCCCTCTCATACACACACCCTTAAATTAAGTCGATCTTTGAAACAGATCACAGTGTCAGAAATAAGAGTTCATAACCTAAGACACAGGGCTCACACTGACCATGATTTACCATGTCCACTGTGCAGAAAATCAAGGACGACGGAGTTTCAGTATATCCAGCCATTCAGAACAGCAAAGACAAATTTCATTATTGAAAAATATCATAAGCTTCCATGTCTTTTCCGCTTGTGTATGCTGGTGGCTTCAACCAATGAAATTATAGTAAAAAAAAAAAAAAAAGTTTGGTCTTTTTCTTTACTACGCCCTTTTTAAGATTAGAGACGTATTGTGCTCTTAGCACAGTCCGATTTTTTTTTTTTTTTTTTTTAGTGGGTTCGAATCCCATCAGAAGTCATGTGGGGTTTTTCTGCCCCGACCGGCTCCTACCCAGAGTTGAGTTTGCTGCGGACTCAGTTGGGAAGACTGGGACCACACAGTCGAGTTTCATCCACTTAATGGATGCGTTTCTGAGAGTGTTGCTCAAATTTCCTGACCACACTGCAGGTGCCTGTATCTCTCGGGCCTGGTTGACGCCGGGATATATTATAAAAGGAAGCGTAGAGTACAGCCCTGTCATGTAGTCTCAGACCGAAATGGAAATCCGTAGCATCATCTTAATCATCCTCATTCTCATCGATCAGCATAAAAAAAAAAGTCTCAAATTCTGTGGCCCTTCATGCCCTGCTCTCATGGTGACCTCAATTTCGATGTCCTCTCCACGTCTGTGGCCTTGGTTTGGTTCCGTCGGGTCACCGGTATCGGCGAGTCCATGGGGGCTGTCGCTTGGACGGACGTGGTGGCGCCCTCCGGGAGGGAGAGCTCACTCACGCCGGCTCCGCGACTAAGCAATTATTGTCGTCAGTAGGGGGCTTAGTAGGTGGTGTCCTGCGTATGTTAGATCAGAACAGGCGCCACTGAACACCACCGAAGTGACTCGACAGTTGTGCAGTGTCTCCTCCGGTGGGTTGCCTCTTGACGGGGTGTCGGAATGATCGACGTGGGTGCACTGCCTCTGAGGTGGCGCAGAGGTTGGGACAGCAAAAAAAAAAAAAAAAAAAAAAAAAAAAGTATGTACCGCAAAAACTAGCATAGCTAACATCCAGCCCTCGTCTACTTCTTTTCTTTTATGCCTTCTTCTCTCTCTCTTTCACTGTCTGTCTGTCTGTCTGTCATCCTCCTGGTCTATTGCCCGCATTTGTCGGTCATGCATGGTGTTTGACGCATTATATGGATGTTTAATTTGTGCATGTGAACATTGGGATGCAGGTTATGGCATGGAATGTTACGCAATGTGCAAAGGCCCGTAACTACAAACAGTTTAGTCAATGTAATATGATGCAATACGAGAAAAAAAAACATATTTGATAAAAAAATTTTGTCATACATCTGTCGCACTCATCATTTCGCTTGTCGGAATAATTCGTTCATGTTTAATGAGCAGTAAATTATTAGCCGTTAATAAAAGAAACAAACCTCGGTATAGTTCCCTCCTCCGCACACCCCCTTCCCCCCCCCCCCCACCCCCCACCCCCGCCTCTCCTCCTCCATCCCCCTACATCTCTTTTTTTTCCCCCCTCCATCTACCTCACCCTTCATCCCACCTACACCCCCCCCCCCTCCCTTTTGCTTACACACCATCCGTCCCCTTCAACCCTCCCCAACCTTCCACCTTCCCCCTCAGGTTTTGACTTTTCCAGCGGAGTCCTGAAAGAAGAGGGGGGGGGGTGGAGGAGCTGGGGGGGGGGGGGGGGCGAATAATTATGATGGTGGTGAGGGACAGAGAAAGCTGGCTGGCTGGCGTAAGGGAACAGAGAAGGGTGATGATAGTTTGAACCAATTGTGATTGGACTCCCAGCTCCCTGGACAAAGCCGTAGAAAGACAATGCAGGCCGAATGAATCCTCCCCCATTGGCCCACCTGCTGAAACCTTGGGAGAGGGCAATGAGGGTGAGAGGGGTGTGTGAGAGTGTTCAATTTCCTGTATGGCGGCTGTTGCAGGGTTTCTGATTGGCACGAGCGTCCATTTTTGGGGTTTACGTTTTGGGTCTGTCTGTCTGTCGGTCGGTCGGTCGCTCGCTCGCTCGGTCTGTCTGTCGGTCTATCTGTGTGTCTGGGTCTGTCTGTCTGCCTGTCTGCCTTGTGTGTCTGTCATCTCTCTCTCTCTCTCTCTCTCTCCTCTCTCTCTCTCTCTCTCTCTCTCTCTCTCTCTCTCTCTGTGTGTTATCTCTCTCTCTCTCTCTCTCTCTCTCTCTCTCTCTCTCACTCACCCTGTCTGTCTGTTTGTCTCCGTCTGTCTGTCTCTCCGTCTGTCTGTCTGTCTGTCTGTCTGTCTCCTCTCTCTCTTCCTCTCTCTCTCTCACTCACCCTGTCTGTCTGTCTGTCTCCGTCTGTCTGTCTGTCTATCCGTCTGTCTGTCTTCCCCCTTCTGTCTGCTCTCTCTCTCTCTCTCTCTCTCTCTCGTTCCCCTCCTCTCTCTCTCCTCTCTCTCTCTGCTCTCTCTCTCTTCCCCACCTCTCTCACTCCACCCACCCCCCCCCTCTCGCTCCCATCTCTCTTTCTCTCCTGAACTCCTGTCTGTCTGTTCCCGCTTCCTCTCTTCTCCCTACCGAGCTCTGTCTTTGTCAGTCGTCCCTCTCTCTCTCTCTCTCAGCTCTCTCTCTCTCTCTCTCCCTCTCTCTCTCTCTCTCCCTCCCTCTCCCCTCCTCTCTCTCTCTACTCACTTTCTCTCCGGCTTTTGCATAATTTCTTCACTCCACCCACTTCCACCCCCTCCACCACCCCCATCTGTCTTTGTCTGTCTTGTCCTGATTCTGTCTGTCTGTCTGTCTGTCTGTCTGTCGTCTGTGTCTCTGTCTGTCTCTCTCCTCTCTCTCCCTCCCTCTCTCTCTCCCTGTTTCTCCCCCCTCCCTCCCTACTCCCATCTCTCTCCCTCCATATTTCCTCTCCGTCCGTCCCTCAATCTCTCTCTCTCTTCTTTCCTCCCTCCATCCCCCCTCTCTCTCCCTCCCTCCATCCTCCCTCTCTCTCCCTCACTCCCTCCCTCACTCTCTCTCTCCTCTCCCCCTCTCTCTCTCTTCCTCTCTCTCTCCCTCTCTCTTTCCCCCACCTCTCTCGGTCTCGCTCTCTCTCTCTCTCTCTCTCACTTCCTCCCCTCTCTTTCAAACATTTCAGAGGTGATGAAAGAAGGGGGGGGGGGGACTGGGGGTAGTGGATTGGGAGGCACCTTGGTATGTGCAGAAGGAAGGAGTGGGGAGGGGGGGGGGGAGGGAGGTGGAGAGAAAAGAGAAGGCAATTGATTTTTAAGTGATGGGGTTTGAACCCCGGGACAGGAAAGGGAGCGGCAGTGGGGTTTGAATCGTTACGGTTGTGTCTCAGTTGATGTCATACGATGTGTACTACCGTCAAACAGGTGTTGTTGTCACCCTCGTTCGTTAGTTTTGCTGGGTTTGTTTGTCAACAAGATGACACTAACAGTACACAGCGGACTCTGACCCAACTTGGTGGAAAAGACGGAATATGGCGCCACGATGAACCCGTTAAACTATGGTGTGGATCCGTAGAGTGAATCCGGATCTAAGAGTGGATCCGTTCCTCAAGATTACAATGCACGTTTGCACTGAACACGATCACTGTGAAGTTACTTTTACTGAATTGATAACCGTCAATATGCAATCTATTTTCGTTCTTTTCTTCTGTCTCATCTTCTTTGCCGTAGAAAAAAATTCAACTCTGGGGTTAGAGCCTGTCAGAGTATGGTTCTGATGGGAATCGAACCCACGATCTCCCAGAGTGGAATGCGCGACGCTAACCACTACGCCACGGCGGTTGGTTGCAATATATTTCCATTGTATGTTAAAACTTTCCAGTCATTTGAAGGTTGACATTTCTGTTCCCCCCCCCCCCCTCTCCCGCCGCCCCCTCCCCCCCCCCCCTCCCCCCCCCCCCCCCCCCCCCCCCCCCCCCCCCCCCCCCCCCCCCCCCCCCCCCCATATACTGTTATATTCGAGCTAAACGATAGGGGATGAAACTATTCATTCTGAAGCAACTATTACTTCCCCTGGCGGCAAAAAAAAAAAAAAAAAAAGTTTTCGCTCATAAATTGACGCAAAGAGTGGACACAGGATTCTTTCGACATTTATGTAGTTTGCGTTGTCACTCGTATTCTTCTAGTTTGAACTATTCTGTAATGTTTGCAGTATCGATTGCTCATAGTTGGTAAAGTTTGGCTTTCATGTAAAGCTTTACTGTTTTGTTTTGGTCTGGGAAAAAGACAAATCCACGCGATATATAACGATTATAGTGTCTGTCCCCTTTCGTTTGGACAGCTTTGTTTCAGCTGGTGGAGGTGAAACATCATGTTTACTCTCTCTCCCTCTCTCTCTCACTCACTCTCTCTATCTATCTCTGTCTCTCTCTCTCTCTTTGTCAGTCGGCTCTCTCTCTCTCTCTCTCTCTCTCTCTCTCTCTCTCTCTTGTCATTATTTCTCATTTTTTCTGTTTTTTTTTACGGGTTTTTTTTTCTGATTTCACCCACCTTTTGTGTAACCCTCTGTGTCTGTCTGTCTGTCTGTCTGTCTGCCTGCCTGCCTGCCTGCTTGTCTGTGTTGTCTCTGTCTGTATGTCTTGTCGGTCTCTGTATTTCTCTCTGCCTCTGTTTATCCGTCTGCCTCTCTCTCTCTCTCTCTCTCTCCTCTCTCTCTCTCTCTCTCTCTCTCTCTCATCTTCCACTAAATGTCTCTTTACCCTCGCTAGGTAAAGAAATATAAGTAGCGATATTCCACAGGTCATAAAACAGAGACGATATCTCTCTTTTTTTTCCCCTCCAGGAGTGTAGATAAGCAGGGGGGGGGGGGGGGGGGGGGGGGGGGGGGGGGGGGTCCTGGGGGAAATGGCCGTGGTGGTGAATTAATTGCTGCCATTTCGACAATTAATTTTTCAGAGATAGGCGCCGCGGCAGACGGGGGGTCCCCCCATCTCACTGTTAATAGAGTGCACACGCTGGCCGCTAGGAGAGAGAGCGAGAGGAAAAAGCTATTAATATTTTCATCGTTTCTCTTTAAGCTGATGAGGATCGATAGCCGATCGATGCAAAGCGGGGCCTCAGAGGTGGCGGTGTACTATCAAAGTCAGTGACCCCCACAACATGGAATGGTTCCCGTCACCATTCCTTTCTTTTTCCGTTCCTGAATTTAACGGCTGTTCTGGAAGAGTGGGAGTATGAGTAGGCCCGGTTATGGAAGGAATTTGTTCTCTGGTAAAAGTCCCGTTCGAGGGTAGGGGGAGAAGGGGATGGGGGGAGGGGGGGGGGGGCGGAGGGAGGCGGGGCGGGAGGGAGTGTCTGGAAATTGAAGGGGGAGGGGGGGGGGGGGGGGAGGGGAGGGCGTGGAAGGCGGGGTGGGAGTGGGGGGGGGGGGGTGTCACTTATGGCTACTGTACCTTTCTCAAGATGGTCGCTATTTCTTCGTGTCCTTGTCTAAGATGGCGATGATGTTCGCGCTGATGACGATGACACTCTTGATGATGACGATGATGATGTTAGTGACGATGGTGATCCTTGTCATGAAGAAAATGATTGTGATGATGATAGCGGGCGATGGTGTCGATATAGGGGCGAGATGATACGATCGTGAGAGAGCACTGCTGAGACTGGCGGGGGCTGAGAAGGAAGGCTGACGAAGGCTGAAGCCTTGCTTTTTATTCTCAAGACCATCTCCACCAACTGATTCCCATTGACAACATGTAGATAACCATTGGTCCTCGTGACAACCATTTCAAAAAAAATCTCTCTCTCTCTCTCTCTCTCTCTCTCTCTCTCTCTCTCTCTCTCTCTCTCTCTCTCTCTCTCTCTCTCTCTGTCTGCCTGCTGCCTTTTAATGAACGTTTTCATTTCTTATCATGGTAATTACAACTCCCCGACGGTACCACAGCGCCGCCATTCTACACAGTACACCCTCTGCACATCTTTAGTCATGAATGACTTATTGGTTTTCTTTTTTTTTTTCCTATCGAAGTCGATGACATTTTACCAACCAAGCGCCTTTCTGTGAGAGAGTATGCTCTCTCTGTGACGGCTTTGTGGCAGACAGACTGAGTAATCCTGCACCACTGAATGTTTGTTTTGCCTTACTGGACTTTTGGAGTTTGCTCGTGCAGTCAGGTGAGAAATGATATCTTTAAACCGTGCACTGCTTGGGGGGGGGGGGAAAGGAGGTAAAATCCCCACAGCGTAATGACAAGGGGGGGGGGGGGGGGGGGGAAAGGGGGGGCATTGAACTGTTTAGAGAGTTAAAGATGACGGAAGGAGAGGGGCGGATTCTGTCTTCCATTATACTGTGTGACGGAGACACGGTGAATCTCTTACCGTTCGTTGGCCCCACGGCCGCTGAGCCATTGGATCATTAGCCTTTTTTTTTTTTTTTTTTTGTGCAGCACGGCTCTCACATTTCACTGACTAAAGGGCACACGGCCTCATACTCCACGTAATAATCCGAAGGGTCATATTTTACCAACGTAAACTACAGTTTTCTGTATTTCACCTCCATACACAAAGCTTCCATATTTCAACTCGGTACATCATAGCCCGTTATTTTCACCTCCATACACCACAACCCCTCCATATTTCACCTACATACACCACAACCCCCATATTTCACCTACATACACCACAACCCCCATATTTCACCTACATACACAAAAGCCTACATATTTCATTCAACCCCCCACATACACCACAGCCCCCACATTTGACCTACATACACCACAGCCCCCATATTTCACACTACATACAATGCAGCCCCACATTTCACCTGCATTCAATACAGTCCCAACATTCATATCACTTACATGCAATACAGCCTCCATGTTTCAGTTACATACAGCACAGCCCCACATTCCATTTGCATACAAACCAGTCTTCATATTTCAGTTACATACAATACAGCCCCACATTCATTTACATACAAAACAGCCTTCATATTTCAGTTACATACAAAACAGGCCCCCACATTTACATTTACATACAAAAACAACCTTCATATTCAGTTACATACAATTCACAGACCCCATATTTCATTTACATACAAAACAGCCTTCATATTTCAGTTACATACAATACAGACCCCACATTTCATTTACATACAAAACAGCCTTCATATTTCAGTTACATACAATACAGACCCTCCACATTTCATTTACATACAAAACAAACAGCCTTCATATTTCAGTTACATACAATACAGACCCCCACAGACCCCACATTTCATTTACATACAAAACAGCCTTCATATTTCAGTTACATACAATACAGGCCCCCCACATTTCATTTACTTACTAAACAGCCTTCATATTTCAGTTACATACAATACAGACCCCACATTCCATTTACATACAAAACAGCCTTTCATATTTCAGTTACATACAATACAGACCCCCACATTTCATTTACATACAAAACAGCCTTCATATTTCAGTTAAATACAATACAGGCCCCCACATTTCATTTATATACAAAACAGCCTTCATATTTCAGTTACATACAATACAGACCCCACATTCCATTTACATACAAAACAGCCTTCATATTTCAGTTACATACAATACAGCCCCCCCATATTTTCACCTACCGTTCAATACGCAACTACCAGTGACAATCACGTTACAAAGTTCATGGTTGCTGTGCCTTCCGAGACGATGACAGGACTGTTAACATTAACTGTTGGATTTGGCTTGATGTGTCGCTTGATCGATCCCATTGTAAATAGGTGGTTACAATAGGTGACAGCGAATCCTTTACGTCATTGAAGACTTTTTTTTTTCAGAGACGAGTCGATATAGTGGGGTTGTGACGTTAGACACAATTTGTGAGAGAGGGACAATGGTTTGGATTTTTTTTTGATATGCTGGGTCGGTATTTCGTTACCTTGGCTAATGGCATAGTTGTAGAGATAGACAGACTGGCACAATGTTATA
>JADBJO010005717.1:67500-82500 GCA_016801955.1 Conus betulinus | reverse complement strand
CTGTTTAAACCCACGTGTGTGTCAAAGTTCACACAACTCTCTTGAACCCCATGGCTGTGTTAAACACCACCGATCTGTTGAACCCCATGCCTCTAATGAACCTCATGCCCCTGTTGATCTTCATACCACTGTTGATCTTCATACCACTGTTGATCTTCATACCACTGTTGAAGCCCATGCCTCTATTGAACCTCTTGCCTCTGTTGAACCTCATGCTTCTGTCGAACCTCATGCCTCTGTTGAACCTCACGCCACTGTTGAATCTCATGCCTCTGTTGAATCTCATGCCTCTGTTGAATCTCATGCCTCTGTTAAATCTCATTGTTGAATCTCATGCCTCTGTTTTGAATCTCATGCCTCTGTTGATGAATCCCATGCCTCTGTTGAATCTCATGCCTCTGTTGAACCCTCATGCCTTTTTTGAACCTCATGCCTCTGTCAAACGTACAGAACATCACACACCTCTATCAATCTCATGCCTCTGTTGATATTTACGTCTGTGTCAATTCCCATGCCTCTGTTGAACTCCATGCCTCTGTTGAACTCAACTCCATCTCTCTGTTGAACTCAACTCCATCCCTCTGTTGAACTCAACTCCATCTCTCTGTTGAACTCAACTCCATGCCCCCCGTTGAAACTCTGCTGACCCCCTGCCTCTGTTGAACTCCATGCCTCTGTTGAACTCCATGCCTCTGTTGAACTCCATGCCTCTGTTGAACTCCATGCCCCCGTTCAACTCCATGTCTCTGTTGAACTCCATCTCTCTGTTGAACTCAACTCCATCCCTCTGTTGAACTCCACGTCTCTGTTGAACTCCATGCCTCTGTTGAACTTCATGCCCCCGTTGAAACTCCATGCCCCCGTTGAACTCCATGCCTCTGTTGATCTCCATGCCTCTGTTGATCTCCATGCCTCCGTTGAACTCCATGCCTCTGTTGAACTCCATGCCTCTGTTGAACTCCATGACTCTGTTAAACTCCATGCCTCTGTTGAACTCCATGCCTCTGTTGAACTCATGCCTGTGTTGAACACAATGCCTCTGTTGAACTCCATGCCTCTGATGAACTTCCTGCCTCTGTGGAATGTCATGCTCCATGGAACGTCATACCTCTTTTGAATTCCATGCTCCTGCTGAGTCTCATACATCTCCTGAATCTTATGCCTCTGTCGAATCTCATGCGCTCGTTGAACCCCCCGTGCTTCTGTTGAATCTGTTGCCTCTGTTGAATCTGCTGCCACTGCTGAATCTGCTGCCTCTGTTGAATCTTCTGCCTCTGTTGAATCTGCTGCCTCTGTTGAATCTGCTGCCTCTGTTGAATCATCTGCTGCCTCTGTTGAATCTGCTGCCTCTGTTGAACCTCTTGCCTTTGTGACCATGCCACCTCTGTTGACCGTCCTGCCTCTGTTGACCCCCCTGCCTCTGTTGACCCCTCTGCCTCTGTTGATCCCCCCCCCCCCCCCCCCCTCTGCCTCTGTTGACCCCCCTGCCTCTGTCGAGCGTCACGTGCATGGCTGTCCACTGTGCAGGAGCCGGAGTTCAGCTGGACGCCGGAGACGATCGGAGTGGTGGACAGTTCCTTCTTCTGGGGGCTACATCGTCACCCAGATCCCCGGGGGCTATCTGGCCTCCAGACTGCCCGCCAACAGGTCAGTGTCACTGACCACTCTCATAGTGTGGTTTGTTGTGCCGTGTTGTGCTGTATCGTGTTGTGCTATGTCGTGTCGTGTCGTGGCGTGTCGTGTCGTGTCTTCTGAGGCTACATCGTCACCCAGATTCCCGGGCTACCTGGCGTCCACACTGCCTGCCAACAGGTCAGTCACTGACCACCCTCGTAGTGTGTGGTGTGGTGTGTTGTGGTGTGGTGTGGTGTGGCGTGGTGTGGTGTGGCGTGGTGTGGTGTGGTGTGGTGTGGTGTGTGTGTTGTGCTGTGCTGTGCTGTGCTGTGTTGTGTTGTGTTGTGCTGTGTTGTGTGGTGTTGTGTGGTGTGTGGTGTGGTGTGTGTGTGTGTGTGAGAGAGAGAGAGAGAGAAGAGAAAGAGAGAGAGAGAGAGAGAGAGAGAGAGAGAGAGAGAGACATGTGGGCGCGTGCGTGCGGCTGTGCGTGCGTCCCCGTGCGTCAATGTGTGTGTGTGGTGTGCGTGTGCGTGCGTGTGTGTGTGTGTGTGTGTGTGTGTGTGTGTGTGTGTGTGTGTGTGTGTGTGTGTGTGTGTGTGTAAGGGAGGGAGGAGAGAGAGAGAGAGAGAGAGAGAGAGAGAGAGAGAGAGAGAGAAAGGGGAGGAGGAGGACACTGGGGAGGAGTGGGTAGCGGAAAGTGGAGTAGGGAAGAGGAAATAGAGAAGCATCATTAATTAATGGTTGCCACCTCCACTCTGAGCGACCTACTAACAGGTCACGTGACTAGGTGTTGTAGCCCATTATTTGTGCCGGTGTCAGCTAGGTGGAATAGTATGTATGGTTTAATGGGTCGGCCTTTTGTGTATTAGGTGTCCTTAGCGCTATATTCATTCGTTTTTCCTTTTTTTCTCTATTAATCCTTTTTTTAGAGTTCCAGCTTCAATATGCGTCACTTCGCTCTGCTTCCCACATTCTGTTGTTCGCCCCACCCCCTCCCACCCTCCCAATCCTCATCACTCTCTTTCTCTCTCTCTCTCTCTCTCTCTCTCTCTCTCTCTGTTGTCTGTCTGTCTGTCTGATCTCTCTCTCTCTCTCTCTCTCTCTCGGAGGCAGATGGCGGTCAGTAAGCAGCGTTCAGTAATTTTCTTCTACGTTATGTTGAATTTGGTTGACTTCCAGGTCCCGTAAGAAAGCCAGAGTTTGATAGGTGGTCTGTGTATGGTCACTCTGCAGGTAGGCTGTTAAATTATCATCAAAATGATTGGAGTTGAACTGTGGCGAGCTCGAATAGGTCGTTTTTACCTGGCCAGAAAATTGACATTGTTTACACATGGGAAAACACAGGCGTGTGAAGTCGATTTGACTTTAAGTGATATGATTATTGCTTGTATTGTTATATTAGCACTTTTGAAATGCGTGTTCGTGCTGCTGTCAAACCTAGCTGTCATGAACAGTCTTTCATTCCATTCAGTCATGTCAGATCAGCTGTCAGCATCAGGGACAATGCCAGGGTGGGAAAATCTGACGGTGGCTGATTTTGTTACTGAAAGGCAGATTAGGGCAAGTGTGCATGTGCCTGTGGTTGTAGGCTTGTGTGCGACGAACGCTGTGTACCTGATGTGGAAAATTTTGTTGAGCCATGATGTTGAAACGGATCCAGGTCCAATAACTACGCAAGAAACGTGCGACATGAAAGACCCGGAAAAGGGCAGGGCGGAGAGTGTGATGGTGGAGGAGAAGAAGGGTGCCTCTGATAATCTCTCTCACATTTCTAGCAGCTATTGAGGCCCAAAGTCAGTCATTCAAAGCACAGTTTGACATACAAAACACACACTTAACTGAACTTAGGGAGGAACAGTTACAACAGAACAGAATCATCAGAGACGAACTGGGTGAGATAAAGCAAGGCCTAACTAAAGTAGCGGAAAAAAGTGTGATCAAATAGACCAACGATGTAGCAGACTAGAAGAAGAGAACAGTTTGTTATGCAACAGAATGGACACTATGACTGCTGAGTTGGATAATCTGCACACAGAGGTGAAAGAAGGGAGAGATAAGTGCGCGTGTGTGTCTGAAAGAGTGGAAGAACTGAAAGAAGAAGTTACTAGACTGAATGATGAGATGGACAGATTGGAGGATTTTTCGCGGCGGGATAATCTGCGTATGTTTGGGGTCCCTCCTGTGCATGGTGGTGTGGGAGGGAGGGGTATGATGCGTGTGCTCGTGCGGTGTGTGAGGCATTGAATGGCGTGGAGGGGGGAAGGAAGTGGACAGAAGATGACATTGTAAGGGCACACAGAGTGGGGCGGGCTAGGCCAGGGGAGCCACGGACAATGATTGTAAAATTTAGTCAGTGGAAGAATAAGATGGAACTGCTCTGGAATAAAGAAGTAAGAGGGCAACTGGAAAGAAAAGGGGTCAGACTAGCAACAGATTTAACTCGCAGGCAACAAAACATTGTACACATGGCAAAACAACAAGGCAAAGTAGCAGTGTTTTGTTAAAGGCAAGCTGACCGTTCAAACACGTAAATCAGATGATGACAGACAGTTTGAGGAAAGAAACGATGTTCGTGATGTGCCTGTGCCTGAGCCCACCACCTCCCCTAACCCAAACCTTACCCCTTCCCTCGTCCCTCGTCCACCATGAAAATCAACCCACTCTCCCATCACGTCCCCCCTCCCTCCCACCTCCACTCACAGTTGCTGATGAAACCTTGTTGAAAACCCCCGCAGACAGGAGACCAGCAGAGGGAAGAGGGTGGAGAGCGTGCATCACCAGCCTCTCTCTCCCTCCACAACAGAAGAGCGTGACAGGAGGACGACTCGCAGCACGGCGAACAGGTTTGGTGCAGGTGCACCAAGTCGGGTCACTGGTACGCAGCGTGCAGGCAACACGGGAAACTCGCGAAATCGCGGGCAGTCACTGGGGCCGCGTTCGTACGCTGGCGCCCTTGCGGGTGAGAATGCACGGCAGACGGGGATGGGCAATTACCTTAGCGGGCAAAACAGCAACTTGAACAAAGCTAGCTCACAAAGAGGGGGACGTACGTACACGCTCGAGTACCAGCAATAATAAATAACATGAGGCCGATCACCAAACGTCAAGACTTAATTTCCTAAATTACAATGTTGAAAATTTAAAGAATAAACTCGCTGACATTTCTTTCTTTCCTTGATTTTGTTAATAAATATGATATAATTTTGTTTAACAGAAACTTTCATCGATCATGCTTTTGATTTCAGTTTTCACTTTAAAAATTATGTTGCGTTTAGTGCTCGTGCTAAGAAACTGTCTGTGCATGGACGCGTTTCTGGAGGAGTTGTCGTTCTTGTTAAAAGAAACTTCGCAAACTTTATACAAAAAATTGAAATTGATTGTGAGAATGTTGTCGTGATTCGAATTGATAAATGCGTGTTTGGCTTAGATAAAGATGTTGTGTTTGTGGGGGGAGCTATGTTGTCCCTGAAGGAGGGCCCCTATATAGACAAAACTAATTTCACAGATGGTATACTTATGCTTGAAGATAGTCTGCTGCAGTCTCTTTCTGATAGTAATGTTTATTATATCATGTGTGGTGATATGAACGCCAGAACGGGTTGTGAGCAGACAAAGGAGGAAGAAATGTATAATTATGTGTGTTTAATGTGCAAAATGATGATGTCAATGAAAATGATGAAATTGTTCCTATGAAAAGATGTTCAAAAGATACAATTGTAAACAAGTTTGGTCGTTCTTTGTTGGACCTTTGCTTTTTGTTTGATTTGTGTATTCTGAATGGTTCGTGTGACACTGATGCTGATGGAGAATTTACTTTTGTTGCTCCTCAGGTTGTAGTGTAATTGATTATTTTCTAGTATCTAGTGAACTATGTTTATATTGTGCTTTAAAGGTAGGGGATACTCTCTTTTCTTGGCATTTACCAGTTCAGTTTACATGGAATTATTGTCCTGTTAAAACAGACGTTCCGTTAGTTGACAGGGTGAGCGAGGAGCGAGTGGTGTGGACAGAGGAAAATGTACAAACGTTTAAGAATGAATTGAATTCTGATGATTTTAAACAGTGTTTAGTTACAGCTATGAACAACATGACAGTTGATGTAAATAAGTGTGTGGATGGTTTTGTTAATGCTTTATATGGAGCTGCGGCATGTATGGTAAGGAAAGTAGGAGGGAAGAAAAAAACAAATGAAGATTGGTTTGACGATGAATGTGAGAAGAAGAAGAGAGAAGTAAAGAGATTATTACAAATATTTAGAAGGGCTAAATCAAAAGAGTCAAAAGAAGAAAAGAGTAATTTATATACAAAAGAAAGAAAAGAATATATTGATTTAAGAAAAGAAAAGAAAAGGAAATTTGATGAAAACAGAATACTAAAGCTTAAACAATCAGTAAATGATTCCAAATTGTTTTGGAGTACAATACGATCAGTTAACAGGAAACCACCATTTACAATGAAATAACACCACAGCAATGGTTTGACCATTTTCATAGTGTTTTTAACTCTCTTTTAATGGTCAAAGTGATCCAGCGGTAGAAGAAATAGAAGATGAACAAAATGATGAGCTTTTGTTTGATGATCCTATAACTACAGATGAAGTAAGAGCAAGTATTAGAAATTTGAAAACTGGTAAAAGCCCGGGACCAGATAGAATAATAAGTGAAATGATAAAACATGCCAATGACTATGATTGATTGATTTCTGTGTTTCTTTATTTAACCATTTGTTTAATCATGGATTGTTTCCCCTGTCGTGGTCAACATCCATTATTGTACCCATCCACAAAAAAGGAGACCCAATAACCCAGACAATTATAGAGGTGTAGCTCTCACAAGTATAATTAGTAAAGTATATACTCACGTTTTTGAATAGAAGATTGACACAATGGGCTGAAAAGGAGAGGAAAATTGGGGAAGAGCAGGCGGGGGGTTCAGGTCAGGATATAGTACAGTTGATCATATTTTCACATTATATGCTTTAGTCCAAAAGTGCCTGAAGAAAATACTAAACTGTATGTTGCTTTTGTTGATTTTAAAAAGGCTTTTGATTCTGTTAACAGAAATGTGTTGTGGCAAGTTCTTAGAAAAACAGGGGTTAAAGGGAAAATTGTACTATGCTCTTTGTGGTGTGATATAATTCAGTTTTTAGCATGTGTTCGTGAGAAAGGATTGTACAGTGACTTATTCAATTGTCCTAGAGGAGTGAAGCAAGGTTGTCTATTGAGCCCTCAAATGTTTGCATTTTTTATAAATGAGATATAGCTTTAGAAATGTCACATAAAGGCAAACATGGTATATACAGTTGATTGCAGGTGCTGTTGAACTGTTTATGCTTTTATTTGCAGATGATGTAATCTTGTTCTCTAGTACTGTTGTTGGGTTGCAAAATCAAATAAATGTTTTTTAAAAAATGAAGCAGATAGACTTCAATTAAGTGTTAATCTAGAGAAAACAAAAATATTATTGTCTTTCGGATGGGTGGTTATCTATCCCCAGCATGAAAAGTGGTGGTATGGAGATGTAGAAGTAAAAGTAACTAATAGTTACAAATATTTGGGGATGTTATTTACAACTCGTTTAAGTCTAAATGCAGGGTGGCGTGAAATCGGCAGAAAGGGTAAGAAGGGGGTTGTAGAAAAAATTCTAAGATGCATGAAAAGACTTAATAGCATTGACCCTTCTTTGTTCTGGAAGTTATTTGACTCACAAATAGCGCCTATGCTGACTATGCTGCAGAAGTTTGGGGATTAGAAGAAAACCTGGAAATGGAGAAGGTACATACTATGGCTATTAAAGATTCATGAACATTCCACTGCATTCATCAAACACAATGGCTTATGGTGATTCTGGAAGATATCCTTTATTCATTCAAACGTTTTCAAAATCTATTAAGTATTGGCTAAAATTGACACAACTTCCAACATCAAGGCTATGTAGACAAGCATATGATATGCTATTTTTACAAATGGAAAGTGGACACTGCAACTGGGTTAGTAAAGTAAAACATGTGTTAACTATTAATGGTTTGGTATTGTGTGGCTTAGCAAAGAGGTAGGGAACGAAAGGGCATTTATGTCAGAATTTAGGGATCGCTTGATAGCCTGCTATAAACAGAATTGGCATTCAAAAATGGAAGAAAATGACAAGTATTCATGGTTTTATTCCTTTTTAAAAGTATTCTACAGCCGGAAATGTTTTTGAAATCTGTTACTAATAAATGGCATAGAAGCATATTGGCCAGATTTAAGAAGTCGGACCCTTGGTTTTAAAGCAAATAAGAAATGGTTTTGCAATGAAGTTTTTGTTGATGATGTTTGTGTGTTGTGTCCAGATAATAGTAAGGAAGATGAAGAGCACTTTTTGTTTCAATGCAAGGCATATGAAGATAAAAGGAAAAAATCAAAACTGTTTAATTTAATGCCAGAAAGACCATTTACTTTGATTGAACTATTATCTTCGGATGATGGAAATATTCTTCGTCTGTTTGCTAAATATATTGCCGAATGTTATGATATCAGAGAGAAAAAAATGTCTGTTGCTGTGTCCCTGTGAGATAGTGCTTTTGTTCTTCGTATGTCATAGCTGGTCATTTAGGCCAACGTTTGGTGATCTTTTGTTTGTCGTTGACTTTATTATTCCCAGATAGATCAATACCGGGAATTATGTTTGTAATGTGTTACACATTTTTCGTTTTCATGAATTCGTTGACGCTGCTTAATGATAGCCCCCCTTGACATGAAGACCCAGATAAAAACGTTCAATACCGGGAATTATGTCTGTAATGTGTTTACACATTTTTCGTTTCATGAATTCTTGACGCTGCATTAATGATAGCCCCTTGACATGAAGACTGTATTTTGTCATTGTCAATAAAAACGTCTCTCTCTCTCTCTCTCTTCCGTCTCTCCCTCTCTCTCTCTCTCTCCCTCATCTCTCTCTCTCTCTCTCTCTCTCTCTGTGTTGAACTTGGGGATAAGAAAAAATTCAGGAATTATGCCAGGGAATTGTTTATCATTCAAAATGCATTATTCGTGTTTGATGCACAAGTCATGTTTGCCTCACTTACTAGAGCTTTGCTAGCTTGCTTCACTTATCAGACCCGAAAAGCAGTGTGCAGTTTAGACAAGCAGAGAATTATGTCACAAAAGCCAGCATCTCCCTTCAGAAATGGTATGTCTTTCTGTGCCAAGTACCTGCCCTTTCTCAAGACCACAGTTGTGCCCTTTTTTTTTTTATTCATCTAAGCTGAACTTTTACAGAACTTTTAACTCGGTTCGGAGGCCAGATAGAGTTTTGGAAAACAAATCAACGTATTCGGCTAAAAGCAAGATTCCATCAAATCGGGAGAAAGTGCCGCTGCTTCGTGCCTTTCCATTTGCCCATTTTTTTTTCTAAATGTGGCATGATATGAAACAGAAAAGAACATGACTACAGGAATCTCCTTGTTTGATGCCCTTTGCACATATGTTCATTGTATAGGTTCTCTCACGGATCTTACTCACGCTTTGACGTTCTTCCATATATTCATGGTACACTGCTATAGTTTACCTGCTATTGTTTTTCTTTTTTCGCTTTTTTAAATTTCTTGTAATTAAGTCATAAGCCCTCCCAAAATCAATCCAGACCAAAATAATATAGTTTACGATCAAATTAAGATTACGTTCGTGTGACTCGTATGACGCCTAAGAGGATGATAACGTAAGTGTCTGACAATGGCTGAATAATTCTATTTCAAACAAGCTTCAAGTTTATCAGCGATGATAGTTTGATCGATCTGTTTCTGTAACTCGTAGAGGGGGGAGAGACAAAGACACAAAAGCTATGTCTACCGTATCGCACTCATTTTACCCGCGTGCTAATGGTGATCGCACACAGAATAAAACAGGCAAACAGACACCCCCTTGAATATTGCTCTTGCATCCGCGTATCCATTATTGACTCATTTCCCCTGAGCCTTTGTTTGATGTTGTGGTCGGCATTGCTCTCTACGGTTAACTGCACCCAAACGCCCCCACACACTGGTAACTTGAGCACTCACAGTCACGCAGTATACGATACATAGTACAAGTTCACATGCACGTGCCGCCAGCGCGCACTTGGCAGCGCATGCGCGCAACAGTCACACACACACACACACACACACACACACACACACACACACGCACGCACACACACACACACACACATATCTATACCTCCGCACCCACTCACCACCACCAGCCCCTCCCCCCTCCCCATATACACGAGAGAGAGAAGAGAGAGAGAGAGAGAGAGAGAGAGAGAGAGAGAGAGAGAGATTAAAAAACGTTCTGGCAAAATATGACAGCACTTTTTTTTCCCGAGCTGAAAGTCGTGTAAAAAAAAAAATAAAAAAATAAATAAATAAAAAATAAATTTCAAAAATTAAAAAAAAAAGACAGATACGGCAAATGTGGAACCACACGGTAAAAGGACTGAAGGGAGAGCCGGCAGACAGCCAGGTCTTCAGTCAGCCGCACCCAGGTAGACAGACCGATGCGTGGGCGACAGCGTGGAGAACAAGCTTGGTCTCGAAGCGAGGATAGGCGCTATTATGTAAACACTTCTTAATCCTAATGTTCTTCCGACAGGTCAGAAACCAGTATACCCCATGACTACTCACTGAAGGATGCCGAATTTTGTTTCATCTATTTGTTTATGTTTTTTTTTTTCTTTTCATTATTATTTCTTTTTTTATGTCCCATCTTCCGTGCCACCTCGGTGGCAGTGCACCCGAGCCGCTCATTCCAACAACCCGTCCACAGCCACAGCCCGGCCCGTCCTGCCGCAGCCCCGGCATCGGCAATCCACAGGGAGCAGTCACTGTCAAGTCGTCAACAGGCAACCCACCGGAGGAGACACTGCACTGCTGCCGCGTCACTTCGGTGGTGTTCAGTGGCGCCTGTGCTGACCCAACGTACGCAGGACACCACCTACTAGGCTCCCTACTGACGACAATGCTTGTTCAGTCGCGGAGCCGGCGGGAGTGAGCTCTCCCTCCGGAGGGCGCCACCACGTCCGTCCAGCGACAGCCCCCTTGAATTTTCCGATACCGGTGACCTGGCGGAACCAAAGCAATGTTATAGACGTGTGCAAACTTCTTGCTATTCCGCCCTTTCCATTGATCTTCACCATCCACTCATTTGAACATCACTTATCATACTGCGTGATTTTCTCAAACGAATCAGGTTTTGTTTTTTTTTTAAATCTCTTCAACCTTGCCACTTCTGTGCTATTACCAGGACGTGACTCTTTCTCCGCCACAGTCACATCCTGTCATGTCCTCCCACAGTCACATCCTGTCACGTCCTCCCACAGTCACATCCTGTGTGTTTTGTCATGTCACATCCTGTCATGTCCTCCCACAGTCACATCCTGTCATGTCCTCCCACAGTGCCTGTCACGTCAGGACGTCACATCCTGTCATGTCCTGTCCACATCCTGTCATGTCACTCCCACAGTCACATCCTGTTACGTCCTCCCACAGTCACATCCTGTCATGTCCTCCCGCAGTCCTGTCATGTCCTGTCATGTCACTCCTGTCCCACATATCACATCCTGTCATGTCTTCCTGTCCTTGTCCACCCACAGTCACATCCTGTCATGTCCTCCCACAGTCACATACTGTCATGTCACATCCTGTCATGTCCTCCCACAGTCACATCCTGTCATGTCCCCGCATCACATCCTGTCCTGTCCTGTCATGTCACATCCTGTCATGTCTTCCTGTCATGTCCAACCACAGTCACATTCTGTCACGTCCGGCTGAAAACACAGCACCAGCAATCTGCTGTGAGAATTAGTGTAAACTGCAGACACAGCACCTGTGATCTGCTGTGAGAATTAGTCAGTGTAAACTGCAGTCACAGCACCAGTAATCTGCTGTGAGAAGTCAGTGTAAACTCACCACAAGGCAACCCACTGACGGAGACACTGCACTGCTGCAGAGCCACACCTCGGTGGTACCTACACTAAACAAACATCATCAGGACACAGAGTACGCACCCTTCCCCCCCCCCCCCCCCCCCCCCCCCCCCTCCCAACTGACGATACTTATTGTTTAGTCGTCGCGGAAACAGCGTGAGTGATCCTCCCTGATGCCTTTACTACGTTAAATGACGACACAACAAAGTCCAACCACAACTTAACACTTCTGAGCATGGCGCACTTTCAACGCACTGTATCTAAGAAGTTTAGATCCTAAGTCGCTGGGACGTTCTAGAATATCAGCTTGACTGTAAAATGTTACAGAAAACCGTTTTGAATTTCATTCATTAAAGGGCACACAAATATGCCACAGTATATTTTAAACCCCCCCCCCCCCCTTTCCCCCCTTTCCTCCCATTCCCCACTCTCCCTTCCCAGAATTTGCAAGTGTCTCCGTTTTCTTCAAAACAAATGGGGCTTGCTCCACGTAATATAGACTGTTTTGCAAGCAACGACAAAGTACAGGACAAGACCCAATGCATTTCGACCTCTTGGGTTTTCTTCAGACGAAAACAAATAACATTTAGGACAGTGGAAACAGAAAACGAGAAAACCACTTTACCGGTGTGCCCAGCTTGAGAAGATAAGTGGTTTCTCGTTCTTTGTTCTCACTGTCCTAAATGTTAATTAGTTTTGCCTGAAGAAGACCCAAGAGGTCGAAATGTGTGTGTCTTGTCTGTTCTTTGTCTATGTCCTTGGCGGTAACTAACCCCCTCTCTTTTTCTAAATTTTTGCTTCGTTTTCCGCCCTCAGTCACTCCGTTTCGAAAACCTAATTATCTTCATGTGTGCGCGCACGCGTGTTCACTAGCTGTGGTATGGGAAAGATTTCCTTTCGTGCCCCCCCCTCCCCTCCCCCCCCCCCCCCCCCCCCCCCCCCCCCCCCCCAAAAAAAAAAAAAAAAAAAAAAGTTGCTTTCTGGTATAGGCGGGGGGGGGGTGGGGGGTATTGAGCAGGGGGGGGGATATCAAAGAAGGGGGAGGGGGATATCGAGCCGGGGGTAGGTTGGACAGGGGGAGCATTTTGCAATGGTAGTATTGAGCGCGTGGGGGTAGGGGTGGGGGGGGGGTATTGATACGTTCCCGTCATGGCGAGGAAGGAAGTCGATTGCTTTGTGTGTCTTTACATGCCCGTGATACGACCCAACTGTCACGCAACACACCACAATGGGACACAGTACATGACAATATAATAACATACAGTACAATATAGCACAGTGTGATGAACACAACTTATCACGATGCAGTAAAGTAAAGTACGACACAGTACAATATAACATAGTACAATGAAATGAAATGCAATGAACACAACACGCCACAATGCAATGAAATACAACGAAGTACAACATGACACCACAATGAACACAGTAAAATTCTACAGTGAACTATACATAGTACAATACAACACTGGTACAATGAACACAACACACCACAAGGCAATGAAATACAACATAGTACGATGTAACGCAGTACTATGAGCACAATACTTCCAAATATAATAATAAAACACAATATAGCACAATAATACAACAATGCTAAATAAACACCAAACGTTACGACATCACAAAATACAATACCGCACAACACGACAACAATACAATGAACGCAATACATCATTGTACAACGAAATACAACATAATACATAAGAGAGAGGTGTAGAGAGAGATGGGGGGGGGGGGGGGGGGGGGGGGGGGGAGAGACGGTACAATCAACACAGTACAATGAAACACAACACAATGGAACACAATAAAATGCCACACATACCATACATCCCTTTCAGGGGAATGTGCCTCGGTCGTAATGCTGCTTCATTTAGGATCGGCTTATGTTAATTTATGGCTGCCAGCAATTTAGCCCCAAATGACCACTGCCTTGGATGTGACAAAAACGAAAAAAAAAAAACCAAACCTACACACTAAATCTCGCAACAATCTTTTGTTTCTCTTTGGGTTTCAGAAAAAACTCTTTTTTTTTTTCCCTCTTTGGGTTTCCGAAAACCACTTCTTTCTTCTCTGGGTTTTAGAAATCTTCTGTTTTCCTCTTTGGGTTTCAGAAAACCTGGTGGTTTTTCTTCTTTCGGTTTCAGAAAACCTTTTCTTTCTTCTTTGGGTTTTAGAAAATCCCCCCCCCCCCCCCCCCCCCCCCCCTCTTTAGGCTCCCCCCCCCCCCCCCCTCTTTTTTCCCTTTTGGGTTTTAGAGAATATCCCCCCCCCCCCCCCCCCCCCCCCCCCCCCTTTAGGTTTCAGAAAACCTCTTTTGTCCTCTTTGGTTTCAGAAAACCTTTTTGTCCTCTTTGGATTTCGAAAAACCTCCTCTTTCCTCTTTAGGCTCTGGAAAACCTCTTTTTTCCTCTTTGGGTTTTAGAGAATATCCTTTCATCTCAGCAGATTTTAGAAAACAAACCTGTCTTTTCCCTTCGGGTTTTAGAGAACCTCTTTTTCCCTCTTTCGGTTGTAGAAAAACTTCTTTTTCCTCTTTTGCATTTAGAAAATAAACCTGTTCTTTTCCTCTTTAGTTCTTAGAAAACCTTATGTTTCATCTTTGGGTTTTACAAAACCTCTTTTTTTTTTTTCTCTTTGGGTTTTACAATACGTTTTTCCTTTTTTTTTTTTCGCTTTATACAACCTCTTTTTTCCTTTTTGGATTTTAGAAAACCTGTTTTTTCCTCTTTGGGTTTTATAAAACCTTTTTCTTTCTTTTTTGGTTTTACTCAACCTTTTTTCCCCCCCCCCCCCCTTGGATTTTAGAAAACCTCGTTTTTCCTCTTTGGGTTTTAGAAAACCTCTTTTTAGCTCTTCGGGTTTTACAAAGCCTTTTTCTTTCTCTTTTTTGATTTACACAAGCGGCCTTTTTTTTTTTTTTCTTCTTCTCTTCGGGCTGTAGAAAAAACCTCTTTTTTCCACTTTTGGGTTTTTATAAAAAAACCTTTTTCTTTCTCTTTTGGTTTTACTCAACCTTTTTTCCCCTTTCGATTTTAGAAAACCTCGTTTTTCCTCTTTGGGTTTTTTTTTTTTTTAAAACCTTTTTTTTCTCTCTTGATTTACACAACCGGCCTCTTTTTTTTCTCTTCGGGTTTTAGAAAACCTCTTTTTTTTTCCTCTTTGGGTTTTTTTACAAAACTTTTGTCTTTCTCTTTCGGTTTTTACACAAGCTGGTTTTTTTCCCCATTTGGGGTTTTAGAAAACCTCTGCTTTCCCCTGTGGGGGTTTTTACAACAGTTCTTTTTTTTTCCTCTTTGGGTTTGACAAAAAACTCTCTTTTTTTTCCTCTTTGGGTTTGAGAAAACCTCTTTTTTTTCCTCTTTGGGTTTTACAAAACCTTTTTTTTTTTTTCTCCTTCGATTTTACACAACCTGTTTTTTTTTCCGCTTTGGGTTTCAGAAAA
>JADBJO010005717.1:27500-40000 GCA_016801955.1 Conus betulinus | reverse complement strand
GAGGAGAAGGAGTACATCGAGTCCAGCATCATGGAGAACACCTCGCTGGTCAACTATGTGAGTGGCGGTTAGCTAGTTAGTTGGTTAGTTAGTTGGTTAGTTAGTTAGTTAGTTAGTTAGTTAGTTTAGTTAGTTAGTTTGTCAGTTAGTCAGTTAGTCAGTTACTTACCTACTTACTTACTTACTTACTTACTTACTTACTTACTTACTTACTTACTTACTTACTTACTTACTTGGCTAGTTCAGAGTCTTTCCATCCAGTCGATGATTTTAAACTCTAGCATCAAAAACAGCAAAACTTTGTGAATTTCTTAACATCATCTAAAAAAAAAAAAAGATTTAACGGGAAAAAGTAGAAGAAGAAGAAGAAGAAGAAGAAGAAGAAAAAGAAGAATGAGAAGAAGAAAAAGAAGAAGAAGAAGAAAAGAAGAAGAAGAAGAAGAAGAAGAAGAAGAAGAAGAAGAAGAGAGAGAGAGAGAGAGAGAGAGAGAGAGAGAGAGACAGACAGACAGACAGACAGACAGACAGACAGACAGACAGACAGACAGACAGACAGAGACAGAGACACAGAGAGAACGTTACAAGAAACGGCAATAGAACTACATAACAAATGACTACCTAAACTAAACAATGAAAGGTTAAAAAGATTGAACCGATCCCAAAATAATTTAACTTTAGAAACAGGCGATATACATTCTATGATTTCATTGAAGCACAGTTTACCAGTACATGCTCAATTGTCTCAATGTTCGTCGCAGATAAGATAGGAAGGTGAAGGGGTGGGGTGGGGGGGGGGGGGGTGTTACTAGGGCTAGGATTTCTCTGCTTTCATGATGGTGGGAAAGCATGTTGGGAATCTGTTGCGTTTCGTCGGCATCTCTGTCTTAATTTCCTTGGTTTTGAAGCCTATGATAGTAAATAATTTAAAAAAAAAAAAAGAGAAAAAAAAGAAAAAGCCCGAAAGGGTCGCGAAACACTACTTTTTCGGACATTTTATTTTCTTGTCTCGTTTGTAAGTGTGACTGTTTCTCGCCCTCTCCCCCCCCCCCCCCCCCCCCCCCCCCCTTTTTTTGTATCTTTCTGCTGTCTTTTTGTTCTGTCGGCCCTTCGTTTCTTCTTTCATTCTTTCTTCCTCTGTCTTTTTATTCCTTTTGTCTTATCTTTCTTTCTTTTTTTTTTTTTCTGTCTGTCTGTCTGTTTGCCTGTCTGTCCGTCCGTCTTCCTTTCTCGCTTCCTTTTTTTTTCTCCTTCCTTCTGTCTTTTTTTCTTTCTTTCTTTCTTCCTTCCTTTCTTCTTTGTTCTTTTCGTTCTGTCTGTCTGTCTGTCTTTCTCTCTCGGATTTTTTTGTGTGTGTGCCTTTTATTTCCCTCCCTTCTGGTTCTTTTTTTTTTATTCCTTCTTCCTTGGCTTTTCTTTCTTTCTTTCTTTGTTCTTTCGTTCTCTCTGTCTGTCTGTCTTTCTCTCTCGGATTTGTTTTTTGTGTGTGCCTTTTATTCCCTCCCTTCTGGTTCTTTCTTTTATTCCTTCTTCCTTGGCTTGTTTCTTTCTTTCTTTTTCTTCCTTCTTTCTTCTTTCTTTCTTTCTTCTTTCTTTCTTTTCTTTCTTTCTTCTTTCCGTCTTTCTTTCTTTCTTTCTTCCAATCTTTCTTACGCCCAGCAACAGAGAGAGAGAGAGAGAGAGGACAGAGAGAGAGAGAGAGAGACAGAGAGAGAGAGCAGAGAGAGAGAGAGATCCAACATGAGTGAATGAGGAGAAGGGGTGACGTAACGTAAGGGGTTGGGATGAGGGGACGAGCGAGTTAAGGATTGGGGAATCGGATAGGGGAGCTGGAGGGTGGGGTTGGGGGTTGGGGGGTGGGTGGGTGGGAGCTAGAAGTAACACCAACCAAACCGTTTCTCAAGTCTTATGGATTTTCAGACCTTTGTTTAGAAACTGGGAAACAACACTTCCATGTTTAAACACACGCTAGACATCCCCATCCTTGACCACCATCACCCCCCCCCCACCACCACCACCAACACCACCACCCCCCCCCACCCCGAGCCTCTAAAATTATGTTTCCATGTTCACTCGTCAAGGATTCATTGCAGTATAAAGATAAATAATGTAATACTGTTTTTTGTACAGGAGAGCGTCAACTTACTGTTGAAAACGTTGTCGAAAACAAAGAGCCTCTTTACTTTGGAGGGTAACCACAACATAGAAAGAAAGAAAAAGAAAGAAAAGAAAGAAACAGGAGAGACGAATGGGGGGTGGGGGTGGGGAAGGGATAGAAAATGTGGGGAGAGAGGGATGGAGGGATGAGAGAGAGCAATTACCAGCGTACTGTAGCATTTTTCTTTCTTTTTCCTTTTTTTTTTTCTTTCTCTTTTTCTTTTTCTTTTTTTTTTTGTGTGGCAATTTTTTTGAATGTCACAACAGCCTTTTGTGGCCTGTTCAACATGCCCTGATTTCCCTTAGTAATGATTTCGGCAGTTGTCAAACCAGCTGCTTCTTCCGTTGCCACTGCCGCGCATGTGCCTTCTCCGACTGAACAAGGGGGACGAGAGACAGACAGACAGAGAGACAGGCAGACACACACACACACACACGCACACACACACGCACACGCACGTTACACACACACACACGCGCGCACACACACACGCACACACACACACACCGCACACACACACACACACACACACACACACGCGGCGCACACACTGCACACACACATACACACACGCGCGCGCGCGCGCGCACACACACACACACACGCACACGCACACACACACACACACACGCACAAACACACACAACACACACACACTCACACACACACACACACACGAACGCGCACATGAACACACGCAAACATCCATACACGCACCCACATACGCGCATACGCGCGCGTCCATTCACACTTGCATGCACACACACACATACACACGCTCATGCGCGCGCTCGCGCGCATACACAAACACATACACATACACACATACACACACACACACACGCACGCACGCACGCACGCACGCACGCACGCACGCACGCACGTGCGAGCGTTGTACATTCACACTTGCATGCGCACACACGCTCACACATGCGGGTGCGCGCGCACGCACACCCATACACATACACGCGTGCGCGCGCGCGCACACACACACACACACACACACACACACACACGCGCGCGCGCGCGCGCACACACACACACACACACACATACACGTGCACACACACACACACACACACACACACACACACACACACACACACACCACACACACACACACACACACACACACACACACACACACACACACACACACACACACACCACACACACACACACTCGACATGGAGAAAAATAGGAAAACAAAGAAAGGAAACAGGCTGTAATGAATTTTAAAAGGAAAGAAATAAAAACATGGAAAAGACATACACAAAAGAGCAAAAAAAAAAATGAAATTAAATAAATAAACAGATCTAAAAACAGACGGAAAAGGAGAAAGAGAGACGGGAAAGAAGGAAGTGAGAAAGAAATAAAGACATGAAAAGAGAGAGAGAGAGAGAGAGAGAGAGAGAGAGAGAGAGAGAGAGACAGACAGACAGACAGACAGACAGACAGACAGACAGACAGACAGAGAAAACAGAGAGACAGAGACTAAAATTTGTGGAATAGCAGAGGGAGACAGGGGCAGACCAGGAAGAGCTAAACCCGAGAGGAAAAGGAAAATATCAGAGTGATCTTCCTTTGACAGGAAGCCACGACGCCATGGCTGGCGTTCTTCACGTCACTTCCGGTGTACGCCATCATGGTGGCCAATTTCTGCCGCAGTTGGACTTTCTACCTCCTGATCATCTCCCAGCCGGCCTATTTTGAAGAGGTCTTCGGCTTCAACATTGATGCTGTGAGTTGATTTCTTTTGATGTGTTTGTCACGCTCTGTCTGCCTGTCTTTCTGTGTGTGCTTGACTGGATTTTTTTTTGTTTTAAAGCCCTGTTGATCATCTCCGTGTTAGCCTGCTTGCTTTGAAGAGGTTTTAATGCTGTGGTTTTGGCACTTAGCTTCTCTCTCTCTCTCTCTCTCTCTCTCTCTCCCTCTCTCTCTCTCTCTCTCTCTCTCTACTTTGTTCTAAAACTGTCGGCCAGCCCACGTGCTTCCAAGAGGTTCGGGGCTGTGTGTGTGTGTGTGTGTGTGTGTGTGTGTGTGTGTGTGTGTGTGTGTGTGTGTGTGTCTGCGTGTGTGTGCGTGTGTGCATGGGCTGTGTTTGTATGTGTGTGTTTGTATGTGTGTCTGTCTGTCTGTATGTGTGTGTGTGTGTGTGCGCGCGCGCTAGCGCGCGCGCGCGAGTGCGTGCGTGTGTGCGTGAGCTGTATGTGTGTGTGTGTTTGTGTGTGTATATGTGTGTGTGTGTGTGTGTGTGTGTGTGTGTGTGTGTGTGTGTGTGTGTGTATGCGCGCGCGCGTGAGCTGTGTGTTTGTGTGTGTGTGTGTGTGTGTGTGTTTTTGTGCATGTGTGTGTGTGTGTGTGTGTGTGTGTGTGTGTGTGTGTGTGTGTGTTAGTGTGGACATCGTTTCATTCAACTCACTCACCTGTCCTACGGTATCCATTGAGCTCCTATATATAGTCGATTGGTTCCACTCTGTCACGATTTTTTTTTAACTGTACAGCCACACTCTGACTGTGACTGTCTACGTCATTCGATGTCGTGTTCCGACTTCAGACGAGGTGTCGCTCAGGATAACGGGCAAATGAAAAGTATGAAATCGCGTAGGTGATAATGGCGGCCGTTTCGTGTACAAATGGCCCACTGACCTATAGAAAAAGAAAACGCATTGTGATATCGAACACTGGCTTTCGCAATCTTCAAGACTGTTTTGACATAAAACTATCACTTCGGCTGAAGGAAGAACTTAGAAGTGGCTGATCAGAGAAAGTCCGTAAAAGATAGGGACTGCTGAACTCCAGTGTCTACGTCAACATTATAAAAAAAAAAAAAAGAAAAACACAAAAAAAAAAAACCCCTTCTGCGTACATATCTGAAAAGTTCTTGATAAAGCACCGTAAAAAAAAAAAAAAAAAAAGAGAAAACAAATCACAAAACAAAACACGACGCGTTTCGACCTCTTAGGTCTTCTGCAGGCAAGATACACAACACTCAGGACGACGAAAAATGAACGAGCAGTCACTGATCTCCATTCAGTTCGGCGCAAGAATCAGAGGGGGAAAAAAAGAAAGATAAAAAAAAAAAAAAAAAACGGGTCGTGTTTTTTTTTTTCTTGGGATTCGTTTGTCTACAGGGTTTTTTTTTTTTTTTGTTTTTTTTTTTGCGGGTACTTTATCAATAACTTTTCAATTTGTTTGTAGATTTCCGCCTGCTAGTCGCCTCACTTCGCAAACTAGATCCTCTTTTTGTACATTACCACCGTGAATGGGAGCGCCGCACTGCAGAACTACACACAAGCTGTCTTCCACTAGGTCGCCTGTGGCCCACGACCTGGGTAATCTGATAAAGGTTTCCCAGTCCACACTGTCTGCTGGTCAGGCCATCGCATGTCCTGTCTTGTCTCCCCCCTCCCCCCCCCCCCCCCCCTTCCCCCCCCCCCCCCCCCCCCCCCCCCCCCCCCACACACACACACACACACACACACACACACCTCACCCTCCAACAGTTTCCTTGCAGTGTTGTTCCGGCAAATCATCGGACCTTGCTAGACAAGACATACTAAGCGTGGTTTTCCTTCTCTTTAACTGATGTGAGCCAACCAATCTTCCAGAGGTCTGGATCTGATGTAGTGTCTTACTTGAGGGATTGAAGCGCCGGCTCACCTCTTGATTTGATCAGTCTTATCTGATGTGTAGCATTGATTTTTGAGGTTACACTTCAGTTCTGTGGCTTGAATTACGCTTTTTTTTTTTTTTTTTTTTTGAACTCCCAGTTTTTATAGAACAGGGAGTACTTTACTATGGGAACGAAGAATTGCTGTCTGCGTGCCTGTCTGTCTGTCCGTCCGTCCGTGATCAGAATGTGCTCCACTCGCTCTAGACAAAACGAAAGGGCCGATCTTTCTGAAAAGTTGTAGGTATGTTCATTATGGGTCACGGATCATGCCCGATTTTATATTTTACCGTTATAGCCGTTACTGAGAGATTTTATATTTTACCGTTATACCGTTATAGCCGTTACTAACGGCTATAACGGCCCATAACGGTTTTTTTTATGGAATATCTCAGAAAGTACTTGACCGATCTCTCTGAAAACGTAAAGGCATATGGGTCACGGATGATGCCTGATGCTTAATTGTACCGTTATAGCCGTTACTAACATAACGGCCTATAACGGTTTTTTTCTTCTTTATGGAATATCTCAGAAAGTATTCGGCCGATCTTTCTGACAATTGTAGATATGTTTTTTTTATGGGTCACGGATGATGCCTGATGTTTTATTTTACCGTTACAGCCGTTACTAATAGCTATAACGGCCCGAAACGGTTTTTTTATTCTTTATGGAATCTCTCAGAATGTACTTGGCCGATCTTTCTGAAAAATTTGTAGGTGTGTTCATTGTGGGTCACAGATGATGGCGATGTTTACCAGAACAGCCGTTACTAACGGCTATAACGGCCCAAAACGGGTTTTCCTCTTTATGTAATATCTCGTGTGTATTCAAGATAAACTGGGAGTAGGTTTATATGCTTTGCATCTTGTTTGATCTTCTATTAGGGTCCACCCCTCGCATGTCTGCAGGAGTATGGACTATAGCAGTACATGCAGGAGTCTAGCCTTATGTGAGGGTCCACGTCTTGCAGGTTTGGTGGAGGATGGACTATATAGTCAGTGCATGCAGGAGTCTGGTCTTGTGTTTTCATTGAGACGTTAAGCTGCTGACACGCGAGCCTTTTCGTCCGTACAGTTGAGAACGAAACGTTTGAACCTGTGCGGTCCGACCAATCAGTGTCGAACGGACGGAGTGCTTCACGATAGTTTTAAAAACCTTCGAGTTTGATCCCACATGTCCGCTTCAAAGTTGAATTGAATACGAAGCTTTTTCCTCGAATATTTAGATTCTTATAATTTTTTGGGGGTTGACATTCCAAAGAACATCAAGGCCTTGATACAGCTCAATCAAATGTTTGGTAGACCCCTCCGAATCGGACAGTCTGACCCACCTTGCTGGACGACGCCATTTTTTCCTCTTGCCGTGGGTGTTGGCTCAATGCTGAGCGTTGATTGGTTGGAGGATACTAACTGTCCGTTTCGAATAGATCACGGTATATCTCGAACGGTCGGGTTTTAACTGGATGCCGAAGTCCTTTTGAGATGTACGTTTACTATGACAGACGCTACGTTTGGGATCGGGTTCGACCGGTACTTTCGAAGCGTACGGGCGGGGAGGCTCGTGTGTCAGCTGCTTTACTATCCTTTCATGCAATTTTCAGCCGGAAGCCTCGTACACTACAGTCTCGCAGAAATCCAAACTTTGTGTGAAAAAAGAGTACGGAAAAAGTACGCACTCTATCCTATCAATGCCTACCTATCGACTAACCTATCTACCTACATACCCTACCTAACTACCCACCTACCTACCTACCTCACTATCTATCTAGTTCTCTCTCTCTCTCTCTCTCTCTCTCTCTCTCTCTCTCTCTCTCTCTCTCTCTCTCGCTCTCTCTCTTTATATATATATATATATCTGTCTGTTTGTCTCTCCATCTGTCTGTCTGTCTATCTATCTATCTATCTATCGATATCTCTATCTACCTATATAATTACTTCCCTGTCTATTGTCTTTTTTTTCTCTTTTTTTTTTTTTAAATAGCCATTGCATGAAAGCAAAGAAAAGCAAAAGCAAAGAAGGCAGAACGAAAAGCAAACCAGAAAGAAAGAAAAAAAAAAAGAAAGAAAAAGAAGGAGGGAACCTAAAATAAGAGTAAAAAAAAAGAAAAGAAAAGGAAGAAAAGAAAAGGAAGCACAGAACTTGATATAATAAAAAAAAAAATACCAAAAATAAAGACAGTCCAAGAAATAACAAATGGACTGCAACACTCCGAGCACAGTTGTGTACGAAGTCTTCGTAAACCGACACAAACGAATCCAACAAACGCAATAACCCCACAGTTTCTTTTTTTTTTAATTTTTTTTTTATTGATGATTATGTAGGTAGCAGGTGTTTTTTTTTTTTTTAGAACTGGGACTCGCCCAAAGGTCAATGGAACTCGTTGTTGGGTAGTTCTACTGAACTGTGTGACATTTGAAATGCCGTCGCTGACGTTGTTGGTGTGATTGCACGAACACAAAGATTTGAGAGAATTTGAAAGAACAGGATGATGCGGAAGAGACAAGAGAGGGAGAGGGGAAAAAAAAAAAAAAAAACAAAAACAAAAAAACAAGAAGGCAAATAAAAATAGAAAAAAAAAAAGAAAGGGCACTGAAAGGGGGTGAAACACACACACACACACACACACACACACACACACACACACACACACACACACACATGGCGCACGCACGCGCGCGCACGTACGCACGCACACACACACACACACACACACACACACACACACTCGCGCACGCGCATACACACACACGTGCGCGCGCGCGCGCGCATGCACGCACGCACGCACGCACGGACACAAAACACGACACACACACGCCACTTACAATTCATACACACGTGCATATATGCACATACACAAACGAGCATACCAACGTAAGTACACTCACACATACATACATGCGTGCCCTCCTCCCCCCTCCCACACACACACAGAGATGCGCGCGTACGTATGAACGCACACATGCCCGTGCGCACACAAAAGCACACCACATACACACACGCGCGCGCGCGCGCGTACACACACGCACACACACACACACACACACACACACACACACACACACACACACACACACACACACACACACACACACGTACAAGCTCATAACAAAGAAAGGAAGAGTAAAAGCAATAGTAGCAGCAGCAATAGCAGCGGCGGAATCAGCAGCAACAGCAGCAGCAGCAGCAGCAGCAGTAGTAGCAGCAGCAGCAATGAAAGTACTAGGAGTGGCAGCTGCAGCAACAGTAGTGGTAGTAATAGCAGCAGAAATGATGACACAGAGAGAGAGAGAGAGAGAGAGAGAGAGAGAGAGAGAGAGAGAGAGAGAGAGAGAGAGAGAGAGAGAGAGAGACAGACAGACAGACAGACAGACAGACAGACAGACAGACAGACAGACAGACGGACAGAGACAGAAAGGGGGAGGGCGGGAAGAGGGAGGAGAGACAGACAGACAGACGGAGACAGACAGAGACAGAAAGACAAGAAGTGTCTCCGTTTACCCGGGAGGTGTTGCGGTGTTGCTGTTTGCGGATCAGTCGGCTAAGTCATGGGACTAACTGCGCAGGGTTTACAGGTGAATGGCTAGCCGACGGAATCACCCACCAATCAGAAGAATGAAAACAACAGAAGGAGAGGGAGGCTCAGGGACAAGAGGCAGCCGACGCCTGACCCGCACATTTGACTTTGGAAACCAGTAACGCCAAACGAATGACGCTTACGACAACCAAATCGCCCAGCAGAAATGACGAGAGAGGCGAATGCGAATGTTTTATTCAGTTTAAGGCCACAGCCCCAGCCCCATACTGAAGGGGGAGGGGGGGGGGGGTCATACATGCATCATACACACATTCCTAATACGTAACAAATATGAAATCATGAAAAAAAAGTGTAGAAATCTTACAAAAGGCTGAGTATTAAGACATTGCTGTCCGACTTGGTCTTATTTGCTTCATAAATGTACATGGCTAAATTAAAAAAGTGTATTCTCATTCCTTGTTGACAGCAAGAAAATTAGCCTGAAGTTACACCCAGAGAGAGAGAAAGGGGGAGAGGGAGAGAGAGAGAGAGAGAGAGAGAGAGAGAGAGAGAGAGAGAGAGAGAGAGAGAGAGAGAGTATGCAGATCAAACAAAGAGACATCCCCTGTTTGTTCTTTAATTACTGATTTCTGTCCCTTGCCTTATTCAAGAGTTCCTTTTTGGAAACCAAGCCAAACGTTGTCTGTTCCTCCACCAAAGGTTGTGAGAAGGAAGGGGGGGGGGGGGTAAGTGTGTGGGGATTGCAGACGGGTACGTGCACGTGCTCGTGCGCACTGCGCTCGTGTGTATGTCTGTGTGTGTACATACGCGTGTGCATGTGCATGTGGGAATACGAGCATATGTACATGCCTGCGTGAGCGTATGCGTGCATGCTTTATGCATACGGATATGTGTTCAGGAAAAAAAAAAACTCATAATAGGATGAAATGAAAGAATAGATTAAAAAGGAAAAAAAAAATGGGCTTGATGATGATGATGACGATGATGATGATGATGATGATGATCATCATCTGATGATCATCATCATGATCATCATGATGATCATCATCATCATCATCATCATCATCATCATCATCATCATCATCATCATCACACGATGATGAAGACAACAACGATGGAAAAGGGGAGGAGGAGGAAGAGAAGAAGAAGAAGAAGAAGAAGAAGAAGAAGAAGAAGAAGAAGAAGACGAAGACGAAGAAGAAGAAAAGGAGGAGGAGGAGGAGGAAGGAGAATAACAAGAACAAGAACAACAACAGCGACAACGACTAAGTAACAATAACCGAAAGCCCTGAAATCATTAAGAGAACGACAGGACAGACATAGTCATCAAGCCAGCAGCCAAGGGTGGTGCAGTTGTGGTCTGAGACTAACAACTGTACATAACAGAAGCTGAAAAACCACCGTCAAACACAAATTTCTACACACCGCACCGCTCACCCCCCCCCCCCCCCCCCCCCCCCGCCACAACACCCAGAAACTCATCGCAAACTCAATCAAAGAAGACATCAAAACTCAACAACCTACCGACCACAGCCAGACTCCTGATCATGACACACACTAAACAGCCCACCTTCTACCTGCTTCCTCCTAAAAATTCACAAAACAAAAAACACACCTGGCAGACCCATTGTCTCTGCTTGCAGCTGCCCCACCGAACACATTTCACAGTACTTAGACTTTCTCCTTCAACCCGTAGTACAGAGCCTCCCCACGTAGCTCAAAGACACAACCCACACACTCAACATGATCAATTCATACAACACAGATCCCACTTTTCAACCCAGCCTCCTCTTCACACTCGACGTGGTGTCACTCTACAACCTCTATCCCCCACGCTGATGGACTGAAGGCCCTCACATTCTTCCTCGACAAACAGCCCCCAAACCAACAACACCCTGCCACCACTACACTGGTCAGACTAGCAGAATTTAGTCCTCACCCTCAACACCTTCCAGTTCTACAATCACACATTCTCACAAATTTAGCGGTGTTGCTCTGGGCACCATGATGGGACCATCCTACGCCCTGCCTCTTCATGGGACACTTGAAACACCGCCTACTCACCACATACACAGGCCCCACACGGGAACTATACAAAAAGTACATTGATGATGGACTGGGAGCCACATCTATGCCAAAAACAAGATCTCTTCAACTTCCTCAACTTTGCCCAGACCCTCCATCCATCCATCCAACTAACCTACACCATTTCGCAGTCAGTCAACTTCCTGGGCATCACCATCTCCCTCGAAGATGGCCTACTCAAAAATTTCCATTTTCTACAAACCCACTGATGCACATGCATACCTAGACTACACATTTTCCCACCCACCCATACACTAAAGACAGCATTCCATTCTCACAAATTCTCCGTCTTCGCAGACTTTGCTCCATCGAAGAGACTTCCATATATGAAGCAGCCAAAATGTCAGAATTTTTCACAAACCGTGGATACCCCAGTTCCAACATCAACGAAACTCTCAGCTGCACCATAGCCATATCCAGAACATCTGCTCTGGAAACCCAGCTTTCAAAGGAGACAGACAGACCCACCGCCTGCCTCCTCTTCAACCCCCACACCTCCCCATTGGCAGGATTCTCAAAATCCAATTGGCACATTGTACAAAACCACAAACATGCCTTCCATGCCAGACCCATGATCACGTTCAAACGTGATAAAAACTTAAAAGATCTCGTGCGGTCCAAATTCAGAATCTCCACACCTACACCGCCAGGTGCTCAAAACCTGACTGCAAAATCTGCCCCCTCACCGCACCAGACACCATCCTACAGGGTCCCCAATGACTCCTTCACTATTAAACGCACATTCTCCTGCAAAAGCCGCAGCATTGTATACGCTATCCGCTGCCAGCCGTGTGGCAAGGTCTATATAGGTGAAACATCCCACACACACTGGAGACACGCATCTCTGAACACCTGGCTGACATCCGCCACCACCGACCCAAACCCGTTGCCCAACACCTCAACCACCCCCAACACAACATCAACCATGTGAAAGTCTTGGCACTCTGGCAATCACAGAGCGACACCTTTGAACGTACGTCAGGAGAGACCCATCTCATTGCCGAACTGGGCACGCACCAGCCCCAAGGCATCAACATCCAACAGTAAACACA
>JADBJO010005717.1:15000-17500 GCA_016801955.1 Conus betulinus | reverse complement strand
TGTTTTCCTTTCATTCGATCTGGTCACACAAGCTGTCTTGCCCCTGCTTTCAGTTTGGTGTATTAGTTTGTAGGCCTGTATCCGTCTGTACGCGAAGACAAGTCTGTGTTCAATACGCCGTTAGCATCCAGCAATAAGGACATGATCATCCCAATTAATCAAATTGATTGTTAGACAAAGTGAATTAAAAAAAAAAAAAAGTAGGTTAAAACCATTAGGGTTTGGGGGGTATATTTGTTTTGCCTTAATCAGGAAGAACACGAACGAAGAAAGAAAGAAC
Organism: Conus betulinus; assembly: GCA_016801955.1. Lineage (NCBI taxonomy): Eukaryota > Metazoa > Mollusca > Gastropoda > Neogastropoda > Conidae > Conus > Conus betulinus. Next base: position 17,220 of record JADBJO010005717.1, on the reverse strand, counting down.
ATTTTGGTTGTGGCAAGTTATTTTTAGGTAACACAATAAGTACATAAAGGTATATATGAAAATAAAAAGATAAACAAGGGATCGACAACGATTAGGTCCATGGCTTGTTGTTTTTGACCAGAGCAATAATAGCATCAATACAGCCTACAAATTAGAAAAAAAGGGTCAACGTATGCCATGTGGTTTCATGTGTTATTATTTTGTCCGGCAGGTTTCGGTATGGAGGCACTGTTTTTGCTGGGGGTCAGTTTCGCCAGGACACTGCCACGTCCATGGTCTGTCTGACCATCGCCGTCGGCTTCAGCGGCTTCGCTATTTCCGGTGAGGAGGAGTGAGGATAATAGTAATGATGTTGATGATGATGATGATGATGATGATGATGAAGATGATGATGATGATGATGATGATGATGATGATGATACGACGACGACGACGACGACGGCGACGACGACGACGACGATGATGATGATGATGATGATGATGATGAGATGATGATGAAAACAAACGTTAGGGGTGATGATGATTACAAGATAAGAAAGAAGAAGAAGGAGGAGGAGGAGAAGGAGGAGGAGGAGAAGAAGAAGAAGAAGAAGGAGAAGAAGAAGAAGAAGAAGAAGAAAGAAGAAGAAGAAGAAGAGATGATGATGATGATGATTATGATGATGATGATGATGATGATGATGATGATGATGAGATGAAGAAGAAGAAGAAGAAGAAGAAGAAAGAAGAAAGATGAAGATGATGATGATGATGATGTATGATGATTATGATGATGATGATGATGAAGAAGAAGAAGAAGAAAGAGAAGAAGAAGAAGAAGAAGAAGATGATGATGATGGGGGGGATGATGATGATGATGATGATGATGATGATGATGATGATGATGATGATGAGGATGATGACGATGATGATGATATAACGTTAACGACGATGACAACAAGGCTGAGTAAGATGATGATGCTGATAATGATAATGATGATGATGATGATGATGATGATGATGATGATGATGACAGAAATGGTGGTGACGTCCCCTATATGATAATGGTTAGGAGTGCGACGGTGCTGATTCAAGGATGCTATTTGATAATGATGAGCAGACAATGACAGAGATGCTGATGACTGTCGGGACAAAGACAGCGGTGATTGGTGATGATATTGACAATGATCAGCAGACAATGACAGTGGTTCTGTTGACTGTTAGGACAAAGACAGCGGTGATGATGGATGGTGGTAAGGATGATGTGTTTTTTATCAATAGAGTGTCAAGGTTAGAGGGCATTTGTCTGTCTGTCTGTCTGTCTGTCTGTCTGTCGTCTTTCTGTCTCTGTCTGTCTGTCAGTCTGTCTGGTTCTCGCTCTCTCTCTCTCTCTCCCTCTCTCTCTCTCTCCTCTCTCTTCGTGCATGTGTGTTGTGGTGTGTGTGTGTGTGTGTGTGTGTGTGTGGTGTGGGTGTGTGTGTGTGTGTGTGTTTGTGTGTGTTTGTAGTCAGTACAACACTATGTTAATCTAACAGCAAAATGGTTTTCAGTCAGTCAGTCAGTCAGTCAGTCAGTGTGTGTGTGGTGTTGTGTGTGTGTGTGTGTGGTTGTGTGTGTGTGTGTGTGTGTGTGTGTGTGGTGTGTGTGTGTGTGCGTGCGTGCGTGCGTGTGTGTGTGTGTATGTGTGTGTGTGTGTGTGTGTGTATTGTGTGCGTGTGAGTGTGTGTGCGTGTGTGTGTGTGTGTGTGTGTGTGTGTGTGTGGTGTGTGTGTGTGTGTGTGTGTGTGTGTGTCTGTCGACTGTCTGAGTGTGAGTGTGTCTGTGTGTGATATTATTGTCATTGTACTAAGGAATGCGCTTATAATTATGTCGATCGCAAAACGCGCCGGCACGTACGCATACACGCACGCACGCACGCGCACACACGCACACGCGCGCGCGCACACACACACACACGCACGCACACACACACACACACACACACACACACACACACACACACACACACACATTGACAGATAGGCAGGCAGACAGACGCGCGGGAAGAGAGAGAGAGAGAGAGAGAGGAGAGAGAGAGAGAGAGAGAGAGAGAGAGGAGAGAGAGAGAGAGAGAGAGAGAGAAACAGAGACAGAGACTCAGAGACACAGAAAGAGAGACAGCGACAAAGAGAGAGAGTGTGTGTGTGATGTGTGAGAGAGAGAGAGAGAGATGACCGGAAGACAGGGGAGACAGAGAGACAA
>JADBJO010005717.1:0-10000 GCA_016801955.1 Conus betulinus | reverse complement strand
AGAAATCATTCCGACCCACGGCGGCCAGAAGAGCTGCACAAATATCAGATCGTGACAGAACTGAGGGATGGCGATTCCATGGCCGGGGCCTCGCGCTGCCGATAGGCCATTGTTCAAACATCCAATTTGCCCTCTTCTTCTCTCCTCCCCTTGGGCCAGTACAGTCGGCATCGCGTCTGTTCTCCCCCCCTTTATCAAATCAGCATGGCGGATCACAGCCGCCGGCGCAGGTTCCACCGTGTACACTCCTCCTGCCCGTGCACTTCAAGGTCAAGCTGTTCCATCGACCTTCTTGCTCGACTGACGCCCTTAACATCCCCCCCCCCACCCCCCACCACCCCCCCACACCCACCACCCACCCACCATCCACCCTCACCCCTAACCCCCCCCCCGTCCTGTGTCCCTCACTATACCTTCTTCCCTCTCTTCGTCCACCACTCTAAAAATGTAATCGTTGTAATAAGCAGTCAGTCACTTTTTTTTTTTTTAAATAAACTTTTTAAAAGTAAAACAACCTGTACTTTTGTCTGACCGGCACACTTGCCGCAGTTCCTAGACGGATTTTTTCTTTTTTTTTTTTTTTTTTTTTTTTTTTTTTTTTGTGCGTGGCGGAGGAATGGGGGGGTGTGGGAGGGAAAGAATGGGGGGTAAGAGGGGGAGGGGAGAGGGTGGCTGGAGAGGAGAGAGGAGGAGGAGGAAGGAGAGGAGGGAAGGGGGGGGGGCGGGAGATGAAAGTGTGTTGCTAACTTGGGGCTCCAAGCTGTCGTCTTTTCCCCAACGGAAAACCGTTTGCTTTCTTTTTTCCCCCAAGAGGATTTTGTTTTTAATTGGAAATGCTTGCTGTTACTGACACGAGTAAACGGTCGTACCGCTCAATAACAAATGGCAAGGAACTTTACAATGTTGACGAATGACATTACCCTCGCCGGACGTATTTTAATGTAAATAAAAGACGAGAGGGGAGTAAGAGAGAGTGGGGAGAGAGAGAGAAGGAGAGAGAGAGAGAGAGAGAGGATAGAGGAGAGATGAGAGGAGAGTGGAACAAACCTTTGGTATTACACCAGCGGAGGAACATTGTTTTTAATATGAATAAAAAAAAGACGAATTGAGAGAGAAGAGAGAGATAGATAGGAGATATAGAGAGCAAGATAGGAGAGAGAAGAGAGAGAAGGATAGAGAGAGGAGAACAAAGACCCCTGTTGGTTTACTATTTGCACACCAAACAATTATAGATATTAAGAGAGGAGAGCACAGGGTTTTAAACCAACGTGTAATATGAAAAACGAGCAGACAGCTGAAAAAAAAAAAAACCCGTACAAACAAAAAGCTTCAGAAATCAACTTAAGGTTGATTCACTATCTTTTTGCTTATAATCTCTGCTCTACTTCTTCGTCTTCAATACCACGAGATTTGTCTTGAAAAGGCAGGAATTAGAATGGAAATAGTTTTCTAATTGTACCCCCCCCTACCATAGAAGTACCCCAATACCCCCCCACCCCCCCACCCCCCATGTAGTAAACCACAACCAAAACCCTACCGTATACCCCCATTTTAACCCTGTAAACCATACCCCGCCCCACCCCCCACCCCCCCACTAAAACCCAAACCTTGTAACCCCCCAAGATACCCCCACCCCCACCCACCCCCGCCCCCGAACCCCCCCAAATTCGTACCCGTGAACCCCGCCAAAATACCTCATACCCTACCCCCCCCCCGGTCCTACCCTTACCCTCCCCCGGCCATGACCCCCCCCCCCCCCCCGCATCCCCCCCCCCCCCCCCCCCCCCCCCCCCCCCCGGCCCCCCCCCCCCCCCCCCTCTTCCTGCATAAATAAATATAATCCGCTGATCCGTTGATTAACTGTACGTACTACGTGCAAAAGTTAATCTAACGTGATCAAGAGAGATTAAAAAACAGTCGAAATTCTGGAAATTATTAAGGACATCGACATAACACTCGTATCTTTCCACTGGAGAACTGATCCGTATCGCAGCTCGTCACAAATGAGTAGTAAAAATGTTCATAAACACACACACACACACACACAGCACACACACACAAACACACACCCACACCACGCACACACCGCAACCGCACGCAGCGCACGGCACACACGCACGCTAAACACACACCACACACACACACAACACACAACACAACGCACACACACACAGCACACACACAAACACGCACCACACACGACACACACACACACACACACAACGTTTAGCGCACACGTGTACAAGCCGCCGGAGTCGCCTCAAAACTAAAACTTGGACCAGCACCCTCCTCCCCTGATGGCCGGCTCCTTCGCTCCCTGTTCCTTTCAACATGAATTTTGGATCCAATGTCCCTCTAATTTTATTCCCTTTTTTTCTTTCCCTCACTCAACCCGTCATCAAAGTGAATCTAATTTAAAAAACAGAAACAATACCTATCCCAAGCCTGTTGTACGCTGTTTGATTACGTTGCAAACGTTGCAGTGGAGTGGAGTTGATTCTACCGCCAGGTGTCATAGAACGTGTGTGGAAATCATGCCGAAATTTGTTCGTTTAGGATTACTTGGGAAAATCCGTTGAGATTTGTTTGTTTGTTTTTTTTTTTTTTTTTTTTTTTTCTGACTTACAGCGCTCTGAACAACATTTATTCTGTTTGCATGAAGTTTTAGAAGAAGAAGGAAGTTGGGCATTCTCTCTCTCTCTCTCTCTCTCTCTCTCTCTCTCTCTCTCTCCTCTCTCTCTCCTCTCTCTCTCTCTCTCTGTGTGCGTGCGTGCGTATTCTGTACGTATTTTGCCATATTCATTTTTATTGTCTGTTTTTATAAACGCTAATTGTTGTATGTTATAGTATGTTTCCATATGCTCTTCTTCCCCATCATTATTATTATATTTTTTTTCTTATTTTTTCATTTTCTTTGGTTTTGTTTTATCCATTTCTCTTCTATTTTCATTCGATGTTCCACTATAATTGCATGACCGCTTTCGTTTGTTTGCTTGTTTGCGTTCTTACATTATTTCATTTCACTGCATGTTGTCTGTAGTCCCTACTCAGGGCGAGGACTGGATGTTAAAAAAAAAAAAAAAAAAAAGTGAGTCAGTGCTTATCTATTATCCTCGTAACTAAAGAATCTTGTCCTGTCTTGTCTTGTCTTGTCTTGTCTTGTCTGTGTTGTGTCTTGTCTTGTGCCTTGTCTAGTGTCTTGTCTTGTCTTGTGCCTTGTCTAGTGTCTTGTCTTGTGTCTTGTCTTGTCTTTGTCTTGTGCCTTGTCTTGTCTTGTGCCTTGTCTTGTCTTGTCTTGTGCCTTGTCTTGTCTTGTCTTGTCTTGTCTTGTCTTGTCTTGTCTGTCTCTCTCATTCTCACCCCTGTCTCCACTGCCGGACTGTGTGCAGGCTTCAACGTGAAACCACCTGGACATCGCCCCTCGTTACGCCAGCATCCTGATGGGCCTGTCCAACAGCGTGGGCACCCTGTCCGGCATGCTGTGCCCCATCGTCGTGCAGGTCATCACCAGGGACAGCTGGCAGCACCGGGAAAAGGTCAGTTACCAGCACCCGGTGGTCACTGTCGGTCAGTCTGTCAGCTGGTCACTGTTGGTCAGTCTGTCCACTGCCAGCTGGTCACTGTTGGTCAGTCTGTCCGCTGTCAGCTGGTCACTGTTGGTCAGTCTGTCCGCTGTCAGCTGGTCACTGTTGGTCAGCCTGTCAGCTGGTCACTGTTGGTCAGTTTGTCTGCTCTCAGCTGGTCACTGTTGGTCAGCCTGTCCGCTGTCAGCTGGTCACTGTTGGTCAGCCTGTCCGCTGTCAGCTGGTCGCTGTTGGTCAGTCTGTCAGCTGGTCACTGTTGGTCAGTCTGTCCGCTCTCAGCTGGTCACTGTTGGTCAGTCTTTCCACTGTCAGCTGGTCACTGTTTGTCAGTCTGTCCACTCTCTCAGCTGGTCACAGTTGGTCAGTCTGTCAGCTGGTCACTGTTGGTCAGTCTGTCAGCTGGTCACTGTTGGTCAGTCTGTCCACTGTCAGCTGGTCACTGTTGGTCAGTCTGTCCGCTCTCTGCTGGTCACTGTTGGTCAGTCTGTACGCTGTCAGATGCAAACTGATTGCCAGTTGGCCAGCACCATGACATTCACACGGGGATTTTTGGCGTAAAGCAGCTCTCTTGCTGGAGATCAACCCACACCACCACCACCATCACCACCACAATAACAACGACAATTACAACAACAACAACAACAGCAACCACCACCATTACAACAACAACAGTAATAACGAAAACAACAACAACAAAACAGCAACCACCACCACTACAACAACAACAGTAATAACGACAACAACAACAACAACAACATCAACCACCACCACTACAACAACAAAAATAATAACGACAACAACAACAACAACAACAGCAGCAGCAGCAACCACCACTACAACTACAACAACAGCAACAACAGCAACAACAACAACAACAACGACGACGACAACAATAACGGCGGACAGTTTCCTCGGCCTGTGTCGAGCAAGAAGCAGGCCTACTAATGCGAAGTCAATCTTCTTTTCAAGTTTGCGAGTGACGCCAACTGTTCAAAATGGGGTCCAAGTCACGGAATTCGAATCTACATTGTGCAGCAGTGAATTGCTTTCAATGATTCCAGGAACAAACAAAAAACAAACAAACAAAAAAACAAACAAACCAACAAATTAACACACACAAAAAATGTATAGACGTTCGGTTTGATTTACCCATTTTTTTGCCTGCTGTCTTCTCACGCCAGTTTTCTTCCGGTGGCAAACGGGACCACACTGCACACAGAAACATCCTCTTTCTTGATCCCTCTCCCTCTCCTCTCCTCAGTCTCTCTCTCTCGTCGAAACTCTCTCCCGACTCCTCTCTCCTCGTCTCCGCTCTCGCCACTCTTCTACTCCTCCCTCTCCTCTCAAAATCTCCCTCCCCCGGGTCTCTCCCCTCCCCTCCCTCCCCTCCATCCTCTCTCTCCCTCAATCCACTCCCTTCCTCTCTCCGTGACCGCCTCTCTCCTCCTCCTCTCTCCGTCCCCTCCCCACCTCTCCTCTCTCCTCCTCTCTCCGTCGGTCTCTACTCTCCGCCTCCCTCTCCCCTCCATCCTCTCGCTCTCATCTCGTCTTCTTAATACCTTTGCTTTAGAAGTACTTTCAATACCCTTTTCGGTACTGCAAGTCGCTTCCAGATATTTAGACACAAAGAAAGGAAAAAAGAAAAAAAAAAAAACAAAAAAACAAAACCAACCCCCGCAGTGCCAGAGCAACACAAGTCTGGCCATAAAAAGAAAGAATGTGTTTGTTTGACATCACTGTCTGTCTCTTCATCCTTTGTTTTTCATTGTGTTTGAAATGTTGAGGAAGAGCCTGAACTTGGTTCAAAACGCCCCCTGTGTTTATTTTTATTATAGTCTTAAAATGGTTCTTTGTGGGTTCCTTCATTCGTAATTCGCTGGTCATGGGGAGTAAGAGTAAATTTTCGTTTGCTTCTGAGCGGCCCAATTAGTATTTTGCTGATCTTCTTTTCTTCTTCTTCTTTCTTCTTTCTTCTTCTTCTTCTTCTTCTCTGTCTTCCGTTTTCTCTTCTTTCTTCTCCGCCTCCTCCTTTCGGCTCCCGTCTTCTCTGTTCCTTCTACTGCTGTCTTCTTTCTCGCTCCTTCATCTTCTATCCGGGTCTGGCTCCTTTTTTCCTTCCCTCCTCCTCGCTCCTCCTCCTCCCTTCCGCTTCGCTTGTTCTTCTCCACTTCCTGTTCCTCTTCTATGCTGCTATGCTTCTGGTTTTTCCGGCTACTTATCTGGGGGCCCTTCTAACGTACCTAAATGGACTGCCTGGCTTCTGCTTACTCCCTCCTCCTTCCTTTTTACTCCTCCCTACTTTGCTGCTCCTCGACTCCTCTTCTATATTCTTTTTTCTTCACTGCTCTCCTTCTGCTTCTACTGCTGCTCTCTGCCTCGTCTTCCGTCTCCTTTTTTCGATCTCAACTACCAATCTTCAGACCTTCTCCGTCCAGCTCCTTCCTTCTCCTCCTCCTCCTCCTCCTTTCGCTCTTCGTCTCTTTTCTTCAACACTTGTTCCTTCTGCCTGCTCAGCTTTGCTCCTTGCCTGCTCCCTTTTTGCTTCCTGCAGCTGGGGGCTTTTTGCGGCCCTGCTCTTGGACGCTCTGGCTGCTGCTACCTGCTTGCTGCTGGCTTTGCTACGAACATCAACTCAATCGGGGTTCCGTTTCTGCTCTGCTCTCGTGTGCTGGGTGCTTCATAAAAAAAAGCCCTCCGTCGTGCAACAATGGCAGACGTGCGTTCACGTCAGGGGTGCGGCCATCCTAATCCACTTTCTCCTCCCGTCCCTCTTCCTGTTTCTACCTCTCCTTCTCTCTTGGCTGCCTCTGCTTAAGCAGGTTCTTTCTGGGGCCGTTCCTTGTCTTCCTGTCACTGCCGTCTGTTCTGCTGTTCCTGCCGTCTTTCTGCCCGTCGCCCAATCCTGCACTTTCTGCCGCCTCGCTCCTCCTCCTCCTCCTCCTCCTTCTTTCTCTTTTTTCCCTAGCTCTTCTTCTTCTTCACCTTTGTTATTTAGGATCCCTAGGAAAGGGATCACCCCCGCCCCCCCCACCGGGGGAGCTTTCCGCCGCCCTCACACGCACTGTCCCGTGACCCCGCCAATTTCTCACACCTATCTCTCCTCCCTCGTTCTCCTCCGAAAACTCCTCTCTCTGCTGGGTCGTCAGGGCCTCCCAAACAATGGCAACAGTCTTCCTTTCCCCCTCATTCGCCAGCCTAATCCACTTCGCCGGGGGTCGTCTGTAACTGACTTCTCATTCTACCATCTTCGCCTCGGGTGACAAAACAAAACGGGAAAGAGCCCTGGGCCCGAGCCGCCCCCCCCAGATCGCAAAACCCCTCCACCCCCTGCTATCCCTACCCGCCCTGGCGCAACCCGCGAAACCCCCCACCCGATATATTATCGAGGGGCGCCTGACCCCCAAGGGAGAGCACAGCTACGGCTGCCAAACCAGCAAGGTACCTGCGGTTACTAACTAGAACTGAGAACGTGGGGTCCTGTTTACAGGACGAGTGAAAGTGATCACAACAGTATCCAGAAGGGCAAAGAAGTGAGGAAGAAAGTAGATAAGGGGGACAACAGCGCAAACACGTTGACAAAGGGGGTGTCTTATCCCCGCCCAGACAGTTTAAGGATAAGGATGCGAGTGCGGATCGGCGAGGTAAGTAGAAGTGCCTAGTTGGTTGAAAAGAGCCGATAGGCAAATGGAAAGTTGGGGGCTTGGGGGCTGTCCTGTGTCGCACTCCTTGCCAGACGTGGGATCCTGTGTACCAGGACGAAACTGGTACAGAAGCAGAACCAAGGATGAACAACGTTATTACAACCCCCCCCTGCAATGGTGATGGCGGCGGCTTTTAAAGAGAGGACTAGTGACTTAAATTTTGAATGACTCTGGTCTGTGACTTTTTCTTTTTTTTAATTTTCTGGTTCGGACAGTGACTAGGTACGGTCCGTAATATGAGTTTGAAGGTTCGGATATGATTATTTTAAAAGGGCTGTCATTGCCGTGAAAGGTTTGAACGACAGCTTGGAAGTGTCGTCATGACGTTTTGAAGTTTTGACAGTAACTCTAAAGTACCGTCAGTAACTTTTAAAGTTCCGACATTGATTTTTTTTTTTTCCGGTTCGGACAGTAATCTTGAAGTGTCGTCAGTGACTGTTAAGTTCAAGACAATGGCGTTTGATATGTGGCCCGATGATTTTGAAAGTATGGACAAATAGTTTTAAAGTGTGGGCAATGAAGTCAGCCGATGGTTTTGTTTTCTTTTCGTTTCCTTTTGTTTTGTTTTTAAGTCCCTATATGGGGACTTTTACTTTTAAAAAGTCAGTGAATGACGTATGAATCATGTACCTTCCTGTTAATGTCGCCACTGAGTTGTCGACTATCGACATTACTCCTAAGGGTGGCTCGGTCATTTACCAAGTTGGGCGCGTGATATTTGAAGACAACTTCCTAAGATCTTTGAAGACAACTTCCTAAGAATGGACGATCGCTAAAACTAATGTGGCTTAGTTGTAGGTACACTTACATCCAAGTCATTAAAGAGTTATCAATTATGGGTGCCACTTTTTAAATCCACTCATTGATCTATCAAGGACGAATAGATGCTTTTAAGAGTCAGTCGGGCGATTTATGGAATGTGGGCTGTCACTTTTCAAGGCTGGAGGTCGAGGAAGTATGGACATCTATGTCTAGACATCAACATCAGAGGCTTAAAAAGTATAGACAGTAAGGTCAGTTGATGGTTTCTAATAATTATATGGACTCTTACTTTTTAAAGATCAATCAGCGATTTATAAAGTATAGACAATTACTTTTAAAAAAGTCAACCAGTACCTTACGAAATGTGGACCGTTCTTTCTAAAGGTCAGTCAATGATTTAATAAATACAGACTGCTACTTTTTAGAGTCTGTCAGTGAGTTAAGTTATAAACACAAACACTTCCTTCTAAAGGTCACGCAGTGAACCATAGATAACGGGCATTTTATTCAAAAGATCAAGCAGTGTCTTTAAAGTAAGGACAGTTACTTTTTAAGGTCAGTCAGTGACTAATACAGTAGTTATAAAACAATTTATTCTGAAGTTCAAACAGTGAGCCACAAATAATGGACATTTTTTTATTCAAAAGATCAAAACCGTGTCTTATCAAGTATGGCCAGTTATTTCATAAGGTCAGTCAGGGACTAATGAAGTATGGCTGGTCACTTCCAAATGTCAGCCTGTAAACTAGTAAGGTATGGACACTTTCCAGTAAAGGTTAGACAATGACTAATGAAATATGGATGGAAGTTACTTACACATTAACTTATAAAGTAAAGGTCAACCAGCGACCTATAAAATAAAGGTCAACCAGTGACCTATAAAGTAAAGGTCAACCAGTGACCTGCAAAGTAAAGGTCAACAAGTGACTATAAAGTATAGCCATCACTTCTGAAGCTCAATCATTGTTTTATAAAATATGAACAATACTCGTTTAAGATCAGTCACTAACTAATCAAGGTCTGTTAGTGACTTATTAAGTTTGCACCGTTCCTTCTTTAAGGTCAGTAGTATATTAGTGACATTAAGTTTGCACAGTTCCTTCTTTAAGGTCATTCAGTGGCTTATAGAGTATGGACAGTTATTTTAACGGTCAGTCAGTTAGGGATTTATGAAATTTGGACAATTCTTTTTGAAGGTCTGTCAGCGACTTATACAGTAAGGACAGTTTACTTTTTAAGGGTCAGTTAGGGATTCATGAAGTTTGGGACAATTTTTTTTTCAAAGGTCAGTCAATGACCAATGAAACATGGAGAGTTACTCCTCAGGGTCAGTCACTGACTATGAGGAGTGGACAGTTGCTTTTAAAGGTCACAGTGCACGTGATTCGTCCTTCTCTTGTCTGTCCTATCAGAACTCTGTCCGTGGCCGAGGCCAACCTCCAGGAAAACCAACAGGAATTTTTTTTTTTTACCCATTTTGAAGCCAGTTTGATTCCCAGGCCATAATAGTGACAGTGACGATAGGTGATGCACGTGCTAGCAGTGACAAATGGCCACTCAAGGGGGCAGAAGGTGGGGATGGGGGGTGGGGGGGTTACCGTGAAATTTGGATTGAGTGATGTCCCTTTATCTGAACATGATCAAGGGCAACAATGAAGACAACCAGACACACACACACACACACACACACACACACACACAGAGTTTTCTGCCACCCCTGTATTACCACTGTTTATCATTAGTGATATACATATATATGAACCTGATTTATATTTTTGCACACAGTGATGCAAGGACTAATTTAAAGATCAAGAATATAAGCATCCCATTTAAAGGGTTTCTGGCTATTTTGAGGGTTTTGACAATTTGGAAATTTGATGTTTCATGAAGAAACGTATCCATTTTCTCCAAGTACACTTTGTAGCATACGTATGTCAGATGTACAGAAAATCA
>JADBJO010005716.1:152500-153766 GCA_016801955.1 Conus betulinus | reverse complement strand
AATGAATGGAATGGATCGGCAGGAAATAAAGATGATGTTCATGAGTTTGTTTTGAAATAAAGAGGAAGAAACAGAGATAACGCAAGGGTCTGAATGCTTTTCGTTCATATGTTTTAGCGAACGCACGCATGCACGCTTGCCCACACACACATACACACACACACACACACACACACACACACACACACACACACACACGGACACATGCACACAGTGCACATACTCATATATACGCACGCACACACAAGATGTGTACATACACACACGCGCGCGCGCGCCTACACAAACACCACACACAACCACACACACACAACACACACACACACACACACACCACACACACACAGAGGTTGTATGGTATAATTTTCAGTGAAAAAATGCTGTATAACAAAAACAACAAATGCGCATACGAATGCACGCACGCGCGTGCGCGCGCGCGCACACACACACACATATTCGCACATGCGCACGCGCACGCGTGCTCGCGCCGCGCGCGCGCGCGCACACACACCACAACACACATACATACACGCACACGCACGCACACACTCAGAAACACGCGCACGCACGCACGAACGCACCCGCGCGCATGTGAGAAGAAGAAGAAGAAAAGAACGGGGCAGCGAAGTCATTCTCTGAACCATCTCTCGAGTCAAGACATGAAAAGTACACACAAGACAAGGCGTGACGTGAAGTAATGTTCATTCAATAAACTACCCAGAACGGTTTTCCCACCGTGTAAATAATGATAAAATAGACCGGCGTAACTTTGCACCTTGCCTTTGAGTTCCTTTGTATTATGACATGTTTTCAGTCAGTCAAAGCCTGCAGTCTATGTCACCTTGCCTTTGAGTTCCTTTGTATTATGACATGTTTTCCGTCAGTCAGGCTGCAGTCTATGTCACCTTGCCTTGAGTTCCTTTGTATTATGACATGTTTTCAGTCAGTCAGGCTGCAGTCTATGTCACCTTGCCTTTGAGTTCCTTTGTATTATGACATGGTTTTCAGTCAGTCAGGCTGCAGTCTATGTCACCTTGCCTTTGAGTTCCTTTGCATTATGACATGTTTTCCGTCATGCTGCAGTCTATGTCACCTTGCCTTTGAGTTCCTTTGTATTATGACAGTTTTTCAGTCAGTCAGCTGCAGTGTATGTCAGTCGCCTCTCCTCAATGCAGGAATAGGCTCATCATGCACACAACTCCCTACAGACACGCGAGCAAAACACACACAGGGAAGAGAGAACGAAGAAAAACGACTGAGTGACAC
>JADBJO010005716.1:132500-150000 GCA_016801955.1 Conus betulinus | reverse complement strand
CATTTAGAGAGACCAGTCAATAACAGACAACGACAACAGTTTCACAGACCAGTCAATTTAGACAACCGACACAGTTTCCACGGTTACAGACCAGTCAATAACAGATACCGACAACAGTTTCCACGGTTACAGACAGTCAATAACAGATACCGACAAAACAGTTTCCACGGTTACAGACCAGTCAATAACAGATACCGACAACAGTTTCCACGGTTACAGACCAGTCAATAACAGATACCGACAACAATGTCCACGATAACAGTTAGAGACACCAGTCAATACACAGACACCGACAAGTTTCCATGATTACAGTTACAAACCAGTTAATAACAAGATACCGACAACAGTTTCCGAGATCTTACCAGTTACAGAGCAGTCAATAACAGACACCGACAACAGTTCTCAGGGTTACAGTTTCAGACCAGTCAATGACAAATGCAACAGTGCCCCCCTCCCCTCCCGCCCCGCCCAGTTACGGATACCGACAGCGGTGGCCACAGCTACAGTAACAGACCTGTCAAAAATCAGACGACTGGTTACAGTTGCAGACCAAAGACAATAACACAGACTGACTACAGCGCCCCTATTTTCACAAATACAGACTGGTCAATAACAGATGTCCACGGCCATCGATTACTCTCGTGTATAGTTTACTGATGACCATCGGAACCAACGGCAGTAACACTATGCCATCATCAGCCCATGATTTCAGGACTGGATGTGTGACGGATTCGTTCGGATATTTACCACTATTATGGCAAAGGGAGCCAGCTTCAAGCTTACCATGACGGTCCGTGTGTTGAAAGTACACACCCGTGTCACCGGTGTCATGGTAGGCTTGGTCCTCACTGCCTTCTTCCTCAGCGACCTCTTGTTTCGACGTGGTGACGTGAAGTCGAATCCCGGACCCACGTTCTGCAGCTCCACCAAGCAGTGCCACCTGACCTCTGATGGTGCTGTACGCCCGGCAAGTACGGACCGTTCTGTGGCTGGAAGTGTCTAGGACCATACTTTAAGGCTGCCAGAGACAGCAAGAAAAGGGACACCATGATCTACGATCAGCTCCTCATAGAGGGCAAGACATTCGTTCTGGAAGGGGATGATCAGATTAAGGAAGCCGGATGAGGGGTTCGGTGGCTTCTTATCCTGACCACGCTTCAAAGTACAGCGGGTCAGATTATTGCCGACCACCCCGTACTAAAGGATATTTTGAAATGTCATCGACTTTACGCACCAAATTTGACAACATGTCTTGTGACCTGACAAAGTGTCCAGGACTCCGTTGACGGAAAGATGAGGAGGTACCTGTATGACATGAAAGAGACGACTGCTAATCTCCGTGTGCAAAATGACAACCGTAAAGCACAGAACGGTCGGATGGAGACCAGAATTGTGCAGCTGGAAGAGAAAGTTGATAATCTACAGGGACGGTGATATGATTTTTGTTAAGGACTGCCACGAAGACTGCCGGGGAGAAACTAGACAGACCGTGTGAACATTGTACACATGTTAACTAATAAATACAGAACTATAGGAAACAGTAGAATTTGACAGGATACATCGACTCAGTAACAAATCTAACTCCCGTATCTTTGGTAGATGCACTTTCTACAAAGACAAACAAAAATAATATCCAAAAAGAAGTTAAAGAATAGCTCACTATTCATAAGTGAAGACTATGCACAGAGAGCTGGGATATCCAGAAGTGTCCAGGACCACACTTAAAGGCTGCCAGATACAGTAACCAAAGAGACACCATGATCTACGATCACCTCCTCATAGAGGGCAAGACATTAAAAAAATTTTGTTCCGGGAGGGGATGATCAGATAAAGGAAGTCAGATGTGGGGTTGGTCTGCCTCTGGACAACAAATTTAAGATTCCACAACACTCAAATCGTAAATTCTCTGATCAAAATACAAGTGTGGCAATTTGGACCTGACACAGGGTACGCACATGAAACGTGGAAATGCGCGTGTTCATGACCGAGTGTCATGTGTAGCGAATGAGGGACTTAGGCTGTGTCAGTGTATGGCGGAGAGTTGTGAAATTCATGCTAGCTGTTAATGGAACGGAAGGAGTTAGGATTCCACCTGTGACGAAGCTCGTGAAAATGACAGGTATCGTCACCGTAACCCAGAGAAGCATACTGATGCATGAAAGTGTGAATGACAGTTCGTTTGAAACTGAATACAATGTGAATGGAAGAAAAAAGAAAGAAAGAAAAAAAAAGTGCTCGTTTTCTTTTCTTCATTTGGTCTGTGGACGGCCTTTTTCCTCTAAATTCAATTATCAGTTTTTTATGTTAGCAGCATTTTATATGCTGACGATGTGATTTTCTTGTGTGAAAAATGCGGATGGCTTACAAACGCAATAATGTAGACTACTCGTTGTAGAGCTGCATGTCAGTTACAGCTTAGGGTCAGTTTGAAAACAAAAATTAGCACAGTAATCTTCAAGAAAGATGGGTATCTATGGTTTGACAACAATGTAAACATAAAAGTAGCAAATTCTTATCGAAGTTTTTTTTTCCCTCTTTCATACAGACAACATTAACAGGCAGCTGAGTCAACACAGGCTCACTGGTAAGCGCCCCAGTTTCCAGTCCCACTTGTTTTTGTTGTTGTTGTTGTTGTTGTTGTTGTTGTTGTCGTCGTCGTTCCCTGGCTAAAAGACTCCAGGATCATCGAAACAGCCGAAGTACTTGAAGATATGGTACAAATGCATCAGCTGGGGATGAGAACACTACGTGTTTGACCGTTTTTGATTACCCTGCCACGTGGGCAGCCACACTCCGACTTCGGGGGATTTTGGAGACTGATAATGGCTAGGAGCTTGTCACAATTAAGACAATCCCCGCATAACTATGCAGAACATAACATTTTGATGTAGCCTTGGTGTTCTAGCCTATGTCAATTGGACTGACACAGCCAGCGTGGGCAGTCCCACTTGACTTATGAAACTTAATCCTTTGACTTCTCTGGGCTGCGGCAACACTCCTCCAGCGGACTCAGTTCTGGGCTGACCTCTTCAGCAGGGTCCACGTTATTCCGGCTGTTTTCACAGAAATGGCGTTGGACAGGCCACACACCGAGGAAGCCCATCGACGACATTACGCGACATGCTCTGCGCTGGAACCCAAAGGGACAGAGGAGAAGGGAAAGACCTAGAAATTCATGGATGCAGAGAGGAAGAGAGCGGGAGACGCCTGGAGAGAATTGGAAAGGGCAGCCCAGGACAGGGTGCGCTGGCGGATTGTTGTTGATGGCCTTTGCTTCCAATGGGAGCTGATGGCTTGAACTGAACTGAACTTCACTTGGAATCTATGTAGCGACGCTGGCTAAATTCGCCGTGGCCGCCCTCTCTATCCTTTTCATCTGTGGGTCCCATTCAAGTGCCTATCTTGTGATGCGTGTTGGTATAGGGGCTTCCGTAGTCTGTTCGCCAGTCCAGACCCAAACCATTTTCTCTCCGACTGGAGAATTTCCATTGGTTCTTCCTGCACTCCTCTCCCACCCGATATTGTGGATGCATCTTACGCACTTGCTCTTAAACGCCCCAAGGTTGAGTGGTGGTTTTTTGTAGCCTCTGAACCTTTTAACACACAACAGACTTCCCAGTTGAGTCAACAATCCTGATGTTTGTCTGGGGCAGTGGAATTGCATATAGGTCGTCATATATAAAAAGCACGACTTGCCTTGTAAGGATATATAAGATGAGGGCGTGGAACAACAAACAGCAATATTGCTCCCACGATCGTATGATTACAGGTTTAGAACTCCTCATGAGTGCTGAGTATCATACAAATCGCCTAGCAGAAACATCAGTTCGCAGCATACAGAGCAAACAAGGACAGATTATTCCAAGAAATAGTTGTTGATGAATGCATTAGTATTTTTTGCATATGGACAATCAAGCATACCGATATATGACGTATCATATATTTACTACTAACGTTCGAATATAATGTTCTTGTGAAAACTTTTCCAGACAATTTGGTTTTCCACAGTAGTTAAAGCTTTTACAAACAATTTGGTTTTTCGCTGTAGTTTAGTATTATATTATTCATATACAGTTGAGCGTTACGTCCTCACTGACAGCGAAATCGTCGGAGGGCAACTTCATGCAATCACCTGTCATAAATACGGTCATCAGTAAATTTATTTTGACTGTATTCAAGATCAAAAAAGCTTTGCTATTCTTGAATAAATGTTAATTTGTATTTGTTCATTTCTTCATTGTTGTCTCTGTGTAGATTGTCAGATATATATTTATAAGCAAACTAAGAATATTCTTGTTTGCTCTTTGTGCTCTGTGTTGTCATTTCTGCCAGATGATTTGGTGTCGTACTCAGCATTCGTTCGGCGTTATGAGCCTGAATTATTTTATCATGGGAGCAAGAGTTACCCTACTTGTTTGCCAATTGTGCCTTGCCTTGGTGAACGTCTCACAACGACCGACATCTTCGCAACCCATCTCTTGCTGTCTCGCTCAGGTGGTATCAATGTTTGTGTCTGATGACCCCCACACCCACCCCGCCCCCGTTTTCTCGCGGGATGGCGATTTACATCTACCGCTTCACCTGAGGTGGTTTTGACGTTAAACCTGAATAAACAAGAGAACTGAGACAAGGGAGACAATCTTTGGCTCTGCAAAATTGATGCCAGCGAAATACTGGTACTTAGACTGCCAAATTGCACTATCAGTTTACTTACATGTGCCCGTAAAAACCTCCTTAGCAGTACGTGTATATTAGGCTATTGTTAAAATCAATGGCAACCTTCTTCTTCTTCTTCTTCTTAACCCAATTTACTGGTAAGACCGGGCAGTGATAAATACAGTGTTATGAAATGGGCTTTCTTTCAAACTTTCTTTTAATATTTACGTTGCTATGTTGTGCTTGTATTTATCATATTAATCTCATGCTTTCGAAAGCTGCATGCTCTCTCTGTCTCTCTCTCTCTCTCTCTCTCTCTCTCTCTGTCTCTCTCTCTCTCTCTCTCTCTCTCTCTCTCTCTCTCTCTCTCTCTCTCTCTCTCTCGCTCTCTCTCTCTCTCTCTCCAGTTTCTTTCCGACGTCGTTTTTGAAACGCGCATGACCTAAATGTGTGAGCTTGCATTGCTCCCCCTTATTAGGAGGAAGGCTGCGTTTAAAAGAAAAAAAAAATGACATCAGGTGCTTATCTATATTCCTTGTAAACAATAAAGTTTTGTCTGGTCTTTTCTCTCTGTTTTTCTATTTGTATCTGCCTGTCTGTCTCCTTCTGCCTCTCTCTCTCTCTCTCCCGTATGTATAAGAGAGAGAGAGAGAGAGAGAGAGAGAGAGAGAGAGAGAGAGAGAGAGAGAGAGAGAGCATGTGCATGCGTGTATGCGTGCGTGCGCTTGTTTCAGTATGCTTTTTTTTTTTCCCCTATCTCTGAATTGTCTTTTTCTCAATATTTAAAAGCTGTAGCCTGATTTCTAAAGGTGGTTGTAAAACGCATACGAAGATAATTTAAGTGAGATATCAGCATTGAAATATGAGGAATGTTAAATTAATGCCATGCAATACCCGAGTCGAAACATGAAATATCGTAATACAGAGAATATATGATGAATGTTTCAATTTGATTTAATTTGGATGGTAAGATAAGAAAACCGGATACATAGGCTGAAGGTAAAAAAAACGAAAAAGGCTTGCTGAAGTAATGAAAAGAAATCACACACACACACACACACACACACACACACACACACACACACACACACACCACACACACACACACACACACACATGCACGCGCGCGCGCACGCACGCACACACACTCGAAAGAAAGACACAGAGCGAAAGACAGACAGAGAAAAAAAAAAAAAATGAATGAACAAGGGAACAAATGAATGAATGAATGAATGCATTGATTAAATGAAACAAAGAAAGATAAAGAGCAAAGCCGAAGAGAGAGAGAGAGAGAGAGAGAGAGAGAGAGAGAGAGAGAGAGAGAGAGAGAGAGAGAGAGAGAGAGAGAGAGAGAGAGAGAGATCAACAGTTACCAGTGTATTCTACCGCCCTTTCTGAACTTGATTAGGTATGTTTTTTACTTTCAAAAGAAGAACACCGAGCGGTTGTCTAACTACACTGTGTACCAAACGGCGGACTGGAAAAGGTCAGAATCTGATGGCAGTTCGGGGTGCAGTTATGACTACCCCCAGTGACAGAGCAGCTCCAACTGGCACAGAGAAGGAGGATACAGCAAATAATGGGTACTAAAGCACATTTGTGAAGATCAAGATATATTTCCCCATATACTTTAGATCACAAGTTAGCAGCAACAGCATAAGATATACGATATCAACTTATGTTATTCCAATTCCACAGATGCTGTGTTGAAGCAGCCGACCGTTACAGTCTCGGACGGTCTCCAGTTCAGGAACATATGGAGGAATCAAGCCTGGAATAAAACCGGAGACGGGGGAGAAACCTCTGCCACAGAGCTTAGGTACAGGGCAAGAGACTGGAAAACCACGGTCTGAAACTGAAGCAAAATACTGAAATGTACGCATCAGACAAAGCGTCATTGAATTAACTCTTCACATGTGTGTGTGCTTAAGGATTCATTATCTGCCGTGTAGATGCCAAGTTTACAGCCTTAAAGGTAAGGAGAAGAGGACGAAGGGGAGAGGGAAGTATGGAGGTGGGGTGGGGTGGGGGGGGGGGGGGGGGGGGGGGGGGGGGGGGGGAGGAGTGGTTGTATTATTAGATGTCTTCAAACACTGAAACTAAGGGTACAGTGCAGCATGATTATAATCTTACCTTCACAAAACTTTAAACGTTTTCTCCGATCCATGAACAACCACCACTAACCTCTCTCTCTCTCTCTCTCTCTCTCTCTCTCTCTCTCTCTCTCTCTCTCTCTCTCTCTCTCTCTCTCTTCGGCTTTCCTCTTCATCTTTCTTTGATCAATCATTCATTGATATATGCATGCATGACAAGGACAGATTGTAAGACTAAGCTTTGGTCTAAAATCTTCATCCTTGCGTATGAAAGATCTCTCTCTCTCTCTCTCTCTCTCTCTCTCTCTCTCTCTCTCTCTCTCTCTCTCTCTCTCTCTCTCTCCAAAGCAAAGCAAAGACAAATTGACAGAAGATGAAAAGATCAGAGTTCTCATTTTCCAATAGGTGAGAGATCTACAGAACGTGCAGTTACGCTTCGCTGCGCGTTGCAACTATCAACACTGACTTAAAAAAAAAAAAAAAAAACCACTTGCCACCGGTACTTACATGTTAATGTATATTGACAGACATGTAAAGCCTAAATAAGAATACAGGTTTCTGGATTCTTGATTCGACGTTAGAAAAGTAGTCACAGACTCAGAATTTTCTCCAAGTAAGTTTTTGATTCTGAGTCTGTAACTACTTTTCTAATGTAAAGCCTAGTTGAAGTTTGGTCTTTCCAATATCTTTGTTCACCATTTCTGCCATCGACCGTCAAAATATTTCTCACCATAATTTGTCCAGTATCTATGGAATCAAGAGAGAGAGTGAATGCGTTTAAGAAAATTTCTCTGACCAGGAAGGACAGATGTCAAGGGGAAAATCATACACAGTAAGTTTTACAACTAACTTTAATGTATTCCAGCTTATTTTTTGTGATTTCTTCAACAAAGAAAGACAATAAAACAATTCGTTCTTTACCTGTGCAAGACACATGACAGGCAAAGCATTCATATTTAGCATGACCAATGTTAATATTTGTGTGTGACTCTCGCTTTTCTTTTTCTGACTTCCCTCCCCCTCCCGCTGAGAGAGAGAGAGAGAGAGAGAGAGAGAGAGAGAGAGAGAGAGAGAGAGAGAGAGAGATATGTTATATGAGCAAGCGACGAACAGACCAGAACTAATTTGTCAGTGCTGAATCCGACATGTGCGCATGCCCAACTCGATCGGTTCCGCTTTGAGCCGTGCCTGTCGTCTGCACGCGTCATTTCTCAAGCTCTGGACAGAACCTGGCGACATCAGCATTGAACTGGTGAAACAACCTGTGTCACGAGCTTCTGACGCGGCTAGTCTGCTCCTGAACACGCCGTGGAATCAGAGGTAGGTTTGGTAACGTTCATAAAGCAAGCACTCGCCTGCGATATTTTTTTAAAGTCGAAAGAAAAGCAGGCCTATCTTTGAGAAATGCCCCCCACCCCCCCCCCCCCCCCCCCCCCCCCCCTCACATTCACGCACCAAGGAACCCTGGAGTATTGAAGAACCGGGTCCGGGTGTGTGGCTAAACAGGTCCCAATGCAGGTAGCGAAATGCCTTCCGAAGGTATGGCGCGCCAGATAGTGAGGTGGAATGGTGGTGGGCAGTCTCTCTCTTTCCTCTGCGGACGTCTTCTCTCGGTTTCTGATACACTCAGCCTCTCAGAACTGGTAGCCCCCTGATGCGATGTACAGCACCAGAAGCTGGATCTCTAGATGCCTGGTCCCAGCTGTTTGGTCTATGGCTGTCTGTTGCAAGAACCTGGGTCTTTAGGATGCCCTGTCCCAGCTGTTTGGTCTATGGCTCTGTTGCAAAAACCTGAGTCTTTAGGATGCCTGGTCCCAGCTGTTTGGTCTATGGCTGTCTGTTGCAAAAACCTGAGTCTTTAGGATGCCTGGTCCCAGCGTTGGGTCTATGGCTGTCTGTTCCTGCAAGAACCTGGGTCTTTAGGATGCCTGTTCCCAGCTGTTTGGTCTATGGCTGTTTCAAAAACATGAGTCTTTAGGAAGCCTGGTCCCAGGCGGTGGATATAAGGCTGCCTATTCCTGGAAACTCCGTCTTCAGGATGCCTGTTCCACAGGGGTCGGATCTGATGATGCCTGTTTCTGGGATCCAGGGTCTCAGGAGCCTTGATTCCCAGGATCTAGGATCTGATTTGTCTGTTATTATAGCTAGGGCTGAGGATGTCTGTGTTTACAGGGGCTAGGTCTGATGATGCCTGTTTCTAGGGAGCTAGGTCATATGACGTCTTGTTACTGGGATCTAGGTCTGATGATGCCTGTTATTAAGAGCTAGGTCTGATGACGTCTGTTACTAGGAGCTAGGTCTGATGATGCCTGTTACTAGGAGCTAGGTCTGATGATGCCTGTTACTAGGAGCTAGGTCTGATGATCTGTGGAGTGGCTAGAAGGATGCCTATCACTGGGAGCGGAGTCATAGGATGCCTGTTCCTAGGATCAGATCTAAGGGTGCCTGTTCCATGTACCTAGTTGTATAGATGTCTGTACCTAGGAGCTAGTTCTGAGAATGTCTGTTTTCCATGAATTGAGTCAAAGAATGTCTGTTCCTAGAATCTGGGGCCGAGAATGTCTGTTCCTAGAAGCTAGGTCCGAATATATATTCCTAGAGGCTTGGTCCGAAAATATCTATTTCCATTAACTGGTTCCTAGGAGTTAGATGTAGTGATGTCTGTTCCCAAGAACTGGGTCTATCAATGTCTGTTCCTAGGAGACAGACCTGAGAATGCCTGTTTCCCATGAACTGGGTCCTAAAATGCCTGGTCCTAGGAGCTGGGCGTGTTGATATCTGTTTTTCATGAACTGGGTCTAGTCCCAAGGCATTCACTGATCTCTTGAGGTTGGTTTTTGAACCTGTTTGGTTGAACCTCAGTGCAGCTCTTTCCTAGAAACAGTTCGTCGAACAGTTGTTTTGGGATGTGTTCCTCTGGTATCTTGACAGAGATCTGTGCATAAATAAATGAGTGAAGAGGGTTCATTACGTTTCCAGAGGGTGACAATTTTTTGACATCATCGTTCATTAATTTGCTGGGCACGAATCCACAGTAAACAGATAACCAGGCTATAAATTGTGAAAAATTATGAGTCGTTTTCTGGATTTGCTGTTATCTAATCATGCACTTTCAGTGTTTTTGGACGAAGGAGAATATATCTGGGCTGATCAGTCTGTCGTGTGTGTTACTTGTAACTCCGTTGCATTAATTCTATTCGGCATCTTCTTTTCAGGGCATGCGACTAGAACGTGTATCAGTGGTTTTGGGTCTTCCACTTGTAAGATTAATGTAACTCCTTTTCGCTGGCTGTCCGACACATCTTAACACATTAGTGACTTAAAGTACAGAATAATGCAGCCACACGATTGGTTTTCATCCAACACCCATTTTGCGCTGAATATGAGAAGATAAGTAGCTGCTCGTTCTTCGTTTTCATTTGTCCCAAGTGTTGTTTTTTTTTTTTTGCCTGAAGAAGAGCCAAGAGGTCGAAATGCATCGTGCTTTGTCCTGTCATCTGTTTGTCTGTATGTATTCTGGTGGAACTAACACCCTGTCTTTTAAAAAGAGTGCTTCATTTTCCGCCCTCAGTCACCTCGTTTTGAAATCAGCCAGACTAGATTTAAGATGTTCTGAATCCTGAGTCGTGTCGCTTTTCTCCTTCATCCTCTTTGTTGGCTTCGTGTGCAAAAGCGCATTGATTGCAAAGTGTCTTCGAATCTTTGAAAGGTCAAGCTGTATCACATCTTCTGATCTTCTTCCGCTGTGCTCTTCGCTTAGCCCCTGCGTTCCTGTCTCGATATATATATATATATATATATATATATATATATATATATATATATATATAAAAATAGGATGGTAAAAGGAAGTTTTACCATCCTATTTTTAATAGATGTTGCTCCCCAAGGGGTTGAGCACTTTAAGAATTTTATTAGGCATTTTAGTGGTATTTTTGATATATATATATATATATATATATATATATATATATATATATATATATATATATATATATATATATATATATCTTATTCTAATCCCTCGTTTCCATACCTAGACCGTCGGAGAGCGTTCATTCTTTTGCATGAAACAAACTTGTGTGTTGTTGTTGTTGTTGTTGTTGTTCCCCTCCTCCTCCTCCTCCTCCTCCTCCTCTTCCTCCCTCCTCCTCCTCCTCCTCTTCTCTTCTCTGTCTCTCTCCTCCTTTATTGACATCCTTCCCTTTTCATTTTTTAAAATGTATTTGCAAACTTGTTCTATTCTCCTAAAAGTTGCTTGTGTATTTTTGGATTGCGATTTGTATATCATTTTAGTGTTCTTGCATTGCTTTAAAATGATCCATTCACATTTGAAGTTACATTCTTCCTCACTGAGGGCAAGATGTAAAAAGAAAAAAAAAAACTGTCTTGTGCTTACTCTATTCTCTAATTAAAAATCGTTCTCTCTCTCTCTCTCTCTCTCTCTCCTCTCTCTCTCTCTCTCTCTCTCTCTCTCTCTCTCTCTCTCTCTCTCTCTCTCTCTCTCAGAGAGAGAGAGAGAGAGAGAGAGAGAGAGAGAGAGAGAACGATTTTTTGGAGAAATGTTAAAAAAAAAATGGTGGCGAGGCTACTGTCGAGTTCCTTGTTAAATTTTTCAATGCTCTTTTTTGACAGAGGGATATACCCTGAAGGTTGGATGGAATCAATGAAAGTACCATTGTTTAAAAAAAGGAAATGTTAATGATCCTGGTATCTACAGGAGTGTCACTTTGTGACATTGGCAGCAAGCTATATAGTTCTATATAAACTACAGGTTGCAGATGTGGGTAGAACAGTATAATATCACTGACGAATATCAGGCTGGTTTTAAGAAAGGATATTCTACAGTGGACCACCTGTTTACATTATTAGCAGTTATACAGAAGCATTTTTCATTAAATCGTAAATTCTGCGTTTATGTATTCTAATATGAAAGCAAGAGTAAGATCTGGCAATGAACTCACAGACAGTATTTTGTGCACGCAGGGTGTGAAACAGGGAGATGCCTGTAGTCCTGTATTATTTTCGTTATTCATAATTGAATTGGCCTCGGAATATATTGAACAGGGACGTCATGGAGTGACACTGTCACCTGAAATCTTTGAAGTATTTATCTTGTTACCAGCTGATGATATTGCTTTGTTATCATAAACTCCTGTTGGACTCCAAAACCCAGTTAAATAACTTCCATAATATAGCTGCAAGGCTGCTCCACTTAAGATAAATATGGAAAAGAGCCGCATCGTAGTTTTTCGAAAAGGTGGATACCTGGCAGCAAGGGAGAGATGGTTTTAAAATGGCGAGGCAGTGGGTGTTGTGAATGTTTACAGATATCTTGGCATCTGTTTCACTACCCGTCTTAGTTTTTCGCCTGCCTGTCAGGACCTTGAGAGCAGAGCAAAACATGCACTACTATGTGTATTGAGAAAATTGCATATGCCTAATAACAACTCTTTGATTGGGTAACTTAGCAGTTTTGATGCGCAGGTCCAACCAATTGCTCAGTATTGAGCAGAGTTCTGGGTATGGATAAAGCTGTTGCTGAAATAGAAAAAGTTCACTTGTTTACTTTAAAAAAAAATCTTGGGAGTGCAACCTAAAACGTCAAATGATTTTGTATGTGGGGATACAGGTCGATATCCTATGTATATCAATTCCTATTTACGATGTATTAGTTACTAGTTGAAAATTCTACGTATGGATGAGAAAAGATTACCATATATAAGGCATATAAAATGTTGCTTAGTTAGAATTTAAAAGGTAAAAAAAATTGGGCGTCTGACATTCGAGATTTTTTTTTTTGATCAAAATGGGTTCGGGTTCGTCGTCTGGGTCAATCAAGTGTGGAAAAATGTCAATATCTACGCCCATAGGTTGATTGATAACCGATGGCAAAAACGGAAGGAACACGTTCAAAAGAGTGACAGGTATGCTTTTTATAGAACATTTAAATCATCTAGGAATGTGAAGCGTATCTTTTGCTGGACATTGATAGACATTTGAAGGCCTATATGGCAAGAATGCGATTTGGAATAGCCAATGTATCCGCACAGAAGAAGAGGTATACTAACGTTGACGAAAGATGCTATTATATATCCATTGTGTAAGAATGCCAAAGAGGATGAACAAGATTTTGCTGTGCTACCAGCCGCCGTGGCGAAGTGGTTAGCGTCGCGGACTCCCGGCTGGGAGGTCGTGGGTTCGAATCCCATCAGATCATGTGGGTTTTTTCTGCCCCGACCGGCTCCTACCCAGAGTTGAGTTTTCTGCGGACTCAGTTGGGAAGACTGGGACCACACATTCGAGTTTCATCTACTTAATGGATGCGTTTCTGAGAGTGTTGCTCAAATTTGCTGACCAACACTGCAGATGCCTGTGTCTCTCGGGCCTGGTTGACGCCGGGATATATCATGAAAAGAAGCGTAGAGTACAGCCCTGTCATGTAGTCTCAGACCGAAATGGAAATCCGTAGCATCATCTTAATCACCCTCATTCTCATCGATCAGCATTAAGGGAAAAAACTGTCTCAAGCTCTGTGACCCTTCATGCCCTGCCGGGGCTTAGTAGGTGGTGTCCTGCGTATGTTAGATTAGAACAGCTCCCTGTGGATTGCCGGTGCCGGGGTTGCGGCGGGGCGACGACGGGCTGTGGCTGTGGACGGGGTGTCGGAATGAGCGGCGTGGGTGCACTGCCTCTGAGGTGGCGCAGAGGTTGGCACAGAAAAAAAAAAAAAAAAAAAAAAAAATGCTGTGCTGCCCTGTCTTCCAAGATCTACGAAATGATTTTATTCCCCCTAAATATCTAAAAAGCCCATGCCTCAGCGAAACGTATTCTTAGATTACCCATTCAGGATGGATTCAGATTCAGATTCAGAAAACTTTATTATCTCTCGTTACAAGAGAAATTACATTCGTGACCGCTGCCCTAAAAGTTAAGACATACATATTTATAGTTACAAACGTGACACTGAAAATTAAAATTACTTTCGAACAATAAAACATGCGTGTATCACCAAATGGGGATTTCAATCTTTCTCTCCTTTTTGGTAGTGCAAATAAAGCATGCACTCACCCACTCATAATTATATATACATACATGTGTACACGTATAAGAGAGAGAGAGAGAGAGAGAGAGAGAGAGAGAGAGAGAGAGAGAGAGAGAGAGAGAGAGAGAGAGAGAGAGTGATTTATCATTAAAAAAAATGCTCAACTGTCATGTCATTTGATATAATTGTCTACCTATTCACTTTTTATGCAAAAGTGTATTGTCCATGTATTGTACCCGCTTCAGAAGGGCCATGGGCTATATTGAATAAACTTGCGCTTCCGCTTTTTTCGCTTCCGCTACTCTCTCTCTCTCTCTCTCTCTCTCTGTCTCTGTCTCTCTCTGTCTCTCTCTCTCTCTCTCTAAATAGTCTTTCAAGACTACACTTTTCACCGAATCGTAGCCTTGTTCCTTTGTGCCTTGTGTGTTGTGTGTGTGTGTGTGTGTGTGTGTGTGTGTGTGTGTGTGTGTGAATCATGTCTCAAGAGTTTTGGCCTCGTTCCTTTGTGCCTAATGTAGTCTGGTGTGTGTGTGATTGTGTGTGTGTGTGTGTGTGTGTGTGTGTGTGTGTGTGTGTGTGTGTGTGTGTGCGCGCGGGTGCGGGAGTGGGTATAGGCATCCCCGCTTGTGTGGTGTGTGTGTGTGTGTGTGTGTGTGTGTGTGTGTGTGTGTGTGTGTGTGTGAGTGTGAGTGAGTGAGTGAGTGAGTGAGTGAGTGTGTGTGTGTGTGTGTGTGTGTGTGTGTGTGTGTGTGTGTGTGTGTGTGTGTGTGTGTGTGTGTGTGTGAGTGTGTGTGAGTGAGTGTGTGTGTGTGTGTGTGAGTGTGTGAGTGCCTGTGTGTGCGCGCCTGTGTGCGCGCGCGCGCGCGCGCTTGTGTGTGTGTGTGTGTGTGTGTGTGTGTGTGTGTGTGTGTGTGTGTGTGTGTGTGAGGAACTTCGTAAGCGCTTTGGGCTGCTTGTAGATTAAGCGCCATAAATATCGATCATTTAAAAAAAACAAACTATTATTAACAGTCTTATTGTAATTGCACAAGCGCACGCGCTCACATGCTCCCTCTCACTTCCACACTCTCACATACACCCACACTGGCACACACACACTATGTGTGTGTGTGTGTGTGTGTGTGTGTGTGTGTGTGTGTGAGAGAGAGAGAGAGAGAGAGAGAGAGAGAGAGAGAGAGAGAGAGAGAGAGAGAGAGAGACGACTGAAACATGTTTATTATCAGATTCACCATCGGTTGTATTACCAACACTTTCCGATACACGGAACGGACACACTCGAGCACGTACATGTACAGCAGTGGCCTACGTGCGAGCCGTGTGAAGTAGACACTCGAGGTCCGACCAGTAGGTTCCACTGGAGCATAGGTCAGGCATCTGTTAAGATCTGTCTGTCCCTCAGCCTCCCCCCCTCCAACCCCCCCCCCCCCCCCCCCCCCCCCCCCCCCCCCCCAACCATCCATCCCACCCCCCCCTCCGTCTTCCTCTGCCAGTCCCACTGCTTCGTTACTGACTTCTAACGCTTGTGTACACTGTACCTTCGTGACTCTCAGCCGACAGGATTACTGCGCATGGACTGTTCATTGTGTCATGTGCATGTTATAGCGGGATCAGTTGATGTCTTGCCGTCCGTCTGTGCAGAAACACATTATTGCCAGGGTTGCCGCCTGGTCGTGTCACAAAAGGAACAAAGTACCCTGTGTCATCTACATGTTACAACGGGAAGATAATTAGTGTGTCCTCTGCATAGCAAGAACAATTCAAACTGCTTGTAGCCTAACCGACGGCTGACAAGAACAAACTATTATGTCACATGTTAGGAGTAAACTATTTGAGACAGCTGCCTATGACTGTAGAAGGAACAAACCAACCCTATCATCTGCGTCCTGTGACAGGGGGAGTTCATTGTGTCATTTGCATAGCAATGACAAACCTTGGTGTTCTATGCAGGAAGAAACTGACGTGTCGTCCGCACATCATGACAGGAATAAACTAATGTGTCATTATTATGATTATTATCATCATCATCATTATTTATTATTTTTTTCATGTCGCTTGTTAGCCCAGCTGATTTAATCAATTTTGAAGAACCAAGGCGAAGAACTACATCCGGTCTCATGCCACCCTTGCAGATCCTGTGAACGGTTGTCCTGGTCTAGAAGGTCTGCTGTGCTTTTGTTCAAGTCTTCCCTCCATCTGGTCAATCTCGTGTCCGTGCTCTTGACGTCACAGCTGTTCCAGATCATGACTTGTGGCCTCCTGCCGTGAAGGCTGTCCGCTGCTGGAGCTTCTAGCGGCATAGTGTTTCTCTGGCATCGCTTACTGTATGTGCAGTCTCTTGGTTGTGTCCCCTAGGTGTACCTTCCCTGGTTTAGCGCTGACTTGCGTAAACTCAGCACAGGTTCCAGTGCGTGTTTGTCCTGACGGAGCGGACACATAAAGTCATCTGATTTTTGCCCGATGTCACCACATTTGAATTCGATGGGAGGAGTCGAAGTCCAGATCAAACGACGAAGCTAATGCACATAAGGGCCGTATGCCATATTTCGTTCAGCTGAGACTTCTTTACAGTCCGTTTTCCCACGTAGTCCTTAGACCCTGTTGGTCGTGCGGAATTGCCCGCTGGATTGTATTGGCGTCCTCTTCTTTCTTCCGTTCTTGTTTTATCACTTTGCTTCTCCGTTTGTTTTTTTGACCATCACTTCATTTCTGTTGACCACAGTCACCATGTGTTGATTTGAATTTATCCTGTCATGCTCATGATCGTGGGTGTTTTCTGTTGTCATGTCTGCTGCCTCCTGAACTTTCCAGACAGTCTTTGGCTTGGGCTGGATTGATCTCACGCCCTTGTGTCCCCCGAGGCCTTGAGCATGCGTGGTAAACCTTGTTGTTCCCACTTTTGTACTCCTCGAGGATAGATTTGAAGGGTAGCTTCAGCTTCGCTGGGCGGCAGTTGAACGCAAAGTCAGTGAGACCAGGTGGGACTCCGAGCCATTTCCTTGAGTGGACGTTGATTTGATTTCACGATGTTAGTGTTGCTATGGTGTATCAGCGGATGCTAAAAAAGCTCTCCGGGATCATCGTGAAATGCAGACACCAAATCTGACATTTGTCAGGGAGCCTACATTGGCCTATAATCTGCAGGCTTATTTTTCCTGCCATTTGCTTGACCCACTTTGCCCTCTTTGTGTCTTTCAAGGCGTCATCCTTCTTTCCTGCAAAGGCCCTTGACACCAGAGTGCACGTCAGACCATGTGGCGAAGGCTTGGCCGTGTCTGGTGTTGTGCTGTCGTCACCTGTCAGCGAAACGTCAACAAGTGTGAACTACACTGCAGTCCCTGCAGGGTGCGCGCAGTAGTTCACACGGTGGTGGCATGTTTCGCCGGTTGGTTCGGCAGTCACGAAACGCAGGCTGGTACACCTACATGGACGCTTCCATGGAGGTTCTGTTGTATCGGGTATGGTGGTAACGCAGTAGCATATGCCATGTAGTTATGTCCCTTGAGGTCCTAATGGAATGCCCTGTTGGTGCCTGCATCCCGTGGAAACACGGCACAGGCTTCTAAGGGTGGTGGTACAGGATCGGTCTCGGATGACTGGTTCGGCAGCTGGGGTCAGTGCTTCTCTAGACCTCACTGGCACCTTCATGTGCCTCTTTTTTTTATCCCAGGTTTTACTTTTTTTTTTTTTCGATTCCCTTCCTCTCGAT
>JADBJO010005716.1:120000-122500 GCA_016801955.1 Conus betulinus | reverse complement strand
TTGTGTCATAGTGCAGGATATCCTACCAATAGACATATAGTGCCATAGAGTAGCCAGTCCTACCTCTACACACAATGCCATAGAATAGCCTGTCCTACTTCTACACACAATGTCATGGAGTAGCCTGTCCTACCTGTACACACGTAGTCATAGAGTAGCCTGTCCTACCTGTACACATAGTCATAGAGTAGCCTGTCCTACCTGTACACGTAGTCATAGAGTAGCCTGTCCTACCTGTACACATAGTCATAGAGTAGCCTGTCCTACCTGTACACGTAGTCATAGAGTAGCCTGTCCTACCTGTACATACAGTAGTCATAGAGTAGCCTGTCCTACCTGTACACGTAGTCATAGAGTAGCCTGTCCTACCTGTACACGTAGTCATAGAGTAGCCTGTCCTACCTCTACACACAATGTCATAGAGTAGCCTGTCCTATCTGTACACATAGTCATAGAGTAGCCTGTCCTACCTGTACACGTAGTCATAGAGTAGCCTGTCCTACCTGTACACATAGTCATAGAGTAGCCTGTCCTACCTCTACACACAATGCCATAGAGTAGCCTGTCCTACCTGTACACACAATGTCATAGAGTAGCCTGTCCTACCTGTACACACAATGCCATAGAGTAGCCTGTCCCTACCTGTACACATAATGTCATAGAGTAGCCTGTCCTACCTATACACATAATGTCATAGAGTAGCCTGTCCTACCTGTACACACAATGTCATAGAGTAGCTGTCCTACCTCTACACACAATGCCATAGAGTAGCCTGTCCTACCTGTACACATAATGTCATAGAGTAGCCTGTCCTACCTGTACACATAATGTCATAGAGTAGCCTGTCCTACTATATACACACAATGCCATAGAGTAGCCTGTCCTACCTGTATACACAATGCCATAGAGTAGCCTGTCCTACCTGTACACACAATGTCATAGAGTAGCCTGTCCTACCTGTACACACAATGCCATAGAGTAGCCTGTCCTACCTGTACACATAGTCATAGAGTAGCCCTGTCCTATCTGTACACGTAGTCATAGAGTAGCCTGTCCTACCTGTACACGTAGTCATAGAGTAGCCTGTCCTACCTGTACACATAGTCATAGAGTAGCCTGTCCTACCTGTACACATAGTCATAGAGTAGCCTGTCCTACCTCTACACACAATGCCATAGAGTAGCTGTCCTACCTGTACACATAATGTCATAGAGTAGCCTGTCCTACCTGTACACACAATGCCATAGAGTAGCCTGTCCTACCTGTACACATAATGTCATAGAGTAGCCTGTCCTACCTGTACACACAATGTCATAGAGTAGCCTGTCCTACCTGTACGAACAACGTCATAGAGTAGCCTGTCCTACCTGTACGAACAATGTCATAGAGTAGCCTGTCCTACCTGTACACACAGTGTCCTAGAGTAGCCTGTCCTACCTCTACACACAATGTCATAGAGTAGCCTGTCCTACCTGTACACGCAATGTCATAGAGTAGCCTGTCCTACCTACCTGTACACACAATGTCATAGAGTAGCCTGTCCTACCTCTACACACAATGTCATAGAGTAGCCTGTCCTACCTGTACACACAATGTCATAGAGTAGCCTGTCCTACCTGTACACACAATGTCATAGAGTAGCCTGTCCTACCTGTACACGTAGTCATAGAGTAGCCTGTCCTACCTGTACACGTACTCATAGAGTAGCCTGTCCTACCTGTACACGTAGTCATAGAGTAGCATGTCCTACCCTGTACACGTAGTCATAGAGTAGCCTGTCCTACCTGTACACATAGTCATAGAGTAGCCTGTCTACCTCTACACACAATGCCATAGAGTAGCCTGTCCTACCTGTACACACAATGTCATAGAGTAGCCTGTCCTACCTGTACACACAATGCCATAGAGTAGCCTGTCCTACCTGTACACATAATGTCATAGAGTAGCCTGTCCTACCTGTACACACAATGTCATAGAGTAGCCTGTCCTACCTGTACGAACAACGTCATAGAGTAGCCTGTCCTACCTGTACGAACAACGTCATAGAGTAGCCTGTCCTACCTGTACACACAGTGTCATAGAGTAGCCTGTCCTACCTGTACACACAATGTCATAGAGTAGCCTGTCCTACCTCTACACACAATGTCATAGAGTAGCCTGTCCTACCTGTACACACAATGTCATAGAGTAGCCTGTCCTACCTGTACACACAATGTCATAGAGCAGCCTGTCCTACCTGTACACACAATGTCATAGAGTAGCCTGTCCTACCTGTACACACAATGTCATAGAGTAGCCTGTCCTACCTGTACACACAATGTGTCATAGAGTAGCCTGTCCTACCTGTACACACAATGTCATAGAGTAGCCTGTCCTACCTGTACACATAGTCATAGAGTAGCCTGTCCTACCTGTACACGTAGTCATAGAGTAGCCTGTCCTACCTGTACACACAATGTCATAGAGTAGCCTGTCCTACCTGTACACACAATGTCATAGA
>JADBJO010005716.1:102500-115000 GCA_016801955.1 Conus betulinus | reverse complement strand
CGGGCTTTTGAAGCTAAAGCGTTCCCATACTTTGCTCAAAGCAATGCAGACTTGTTAACTCTCGATGGAACACAAACCATTTACGCACGCATATCTATAAGCAGCATCGATCAAAGTATAAAGACAGTGACACACACACACACACACACACACACACACACACACACTCACACGCGCGCGCGCGCGCACACATACATATACACCCACGCACGCATGCACACACACACACGGGCGCACGCATGCACGCACACAAACATTTGCCTAGACCAGTGCACACGTACTTATACACACACACACACACACACACACACACACGCACGCACGCACGCACGCACGCACGCACGCACGCACGCACGCACAGACACACATGCACGTTCACACATATGCACACACACATGCATGCACGCACACAACCCCCCCCACCCCACCCCTCACACACATACATGTCTGCACGCACTCACACACACACACACACACACACACACACACACACACACACACACACACACACACACACACACACACACACACACACACGCACGCACGCACGCATGCACGCACGTACGCACTCTTCTCAAAGCTTTTTACCATTCCACACGCGCTGCACATCAAACACACGCTGCGACAAACCTGTCAAGCAACTGCCTGACCCCTGACCCCTGACCTCTACTGCGTTACCCTTACCTACCTCCCACCCAACCCACCACACATGATTATACAGCCTGTTACAGAGGACAATGCCACCATTGTTTTTCCATGTGAACCACTGGTCACGATTGTTTCTTGACCAGTGGTCGATCCCCTGGCATGCAGACATCGATACAATTTCTCAGTCATGGGACAATTTCAGCTAGCTGTTGTAAAGCTTCAGTGAGTCGGAGAGTAACAGACAGAATCAACGCGTTTTGACGATAGAGAACTTCTAGAAGCAAGTTACTCTCGAGCTTATGAATGTACTGTCACAGAAAAGTGAGGGAGGTGTGTGTGTGTGTGTGTGTGTGTGTGTGTGTGTGTGTGTGTGTGTGTGTGTGTGTGTGTGTGTGTGTGTGTGTGTGTGTGTGTACGCGCGCAAGTTAGAGTTCCGTTTAAACGCTACTCTAATACGACCTCATAGACATTTTACAAGGACGTGCTACAAACTGCCCCCCCCCCCCTCCCGCGCACGCCCCCCCCCCCCCCCCTCCCCCCCCCCCCCCCCTCTCTCTCTCTCGCCATTGCCAGAAATGACCCTGACATTGCCTATTGCCAGAAATGACCCCGACATTGCCCATTGCCAGAAATGACCCCGACATTGCCCATTGCCAGAAATGACCCTGACATTGCCCATTGCCAGAAATGACCCCGACATTGCCCAATGCCAGAAAATGACCCTGACATTGTCTATCGCCAGAAATGACCCTGACATTGCCCATTTGCCAGAAATGACCCGACATTGTCTATTGCAAGAAATGACCCCGACATTGTCTATTGCAAGAAATGACCCCGACATTGTCTATCGCCAGAAATGACCCTGACATTGCCCATTGCCAGAAATGACCCTGACATTGCCCATTGCCAGAAATGACCTGACATTGCCCATTGCCAGAAATGACCCTGACATTGCCCATTGCCAGAAATGACCCCGACATTGCCCATTGCCAGAAATGACCCTGACATTGCCCATTGCCAGAAATGACCCTGACATTGCCCATTGCCAGAAATGACCCTGACCCCGACATTGCCCATTGCCAGAAATGACCCCGACATTGTCCAATGTGTCAAGTAATATTCAGCAATTGTACCTCAGACCATTTCAGATGTTCATCGTTGATTCCTCATTCCATCTATCCCTGTCCCTGCACACTACCCAGGTCTCACCCTTCTCCCCTTCCTCTCTCTCTCGTCCCCTTCCCCTCCTCTCTCCCGCCCTTTCTTTCATATTGTTTTAAATGGTCACAGTCTAATCAGAAAAAAAAGTTAATTGGAGGCTATGTGTATATGCACCAGCATGTGTGACGGGACATTTAACGGAATCAACACATACACACACACGCATGCCCACACTAAGATATACACACGCACGCACGTATGCACGAACATACACACGTACACACGCAAGTCCCCCCCCCCCCCCACACACACACACACACACACATACACATAGGTTGATGGATTCAAACATATGTTCTGTTTATTAATGTTTTAAGAGTGGGAGAGTGGGTTGAGATTAGAAATTGTAAATGTTTGTTGTTGTTCTTGTTGTGGTGGTGGTGGTGGTGGTGGCGGTGGCGTTGTTGTTTTAGTCCTCTTTTGTAGTGAACATTTCAAGCTGTTCGTGGATACTTCCTTCCAATGATTATCTGTTCATTATGTACCATGGAGAGAGAGAGAGAGAGGAGAGAGAGAGAGACAGACAGCAGACAGAGACAGAGTGTACGGCCAGACAGACTGACAGAGAAGGCGAGAGGCCAAAGACGTTCAGTGAGAAAAGAGAGAGAGAGAGAGAGAGAGAGAGAGAGAGAGGGAGAGAGAGAGAGAGAGAGAGAGAGAGAGAGAGAGAGAGAGAGAGACAGACAGACAGACAGAGACAGAGAGAGAGAGGCAGAGAGTGAGACAGAGAGTGCTAACAAATACATAAAGAGAACTGATAACATCGCATAAATAACAGGAGCCTTTCTTGGGCCTGGTTGATGATGAGACATATTTTGTGTATGTGTGTGTGTGTGTGTGTGTGTGTGTGTGTGTGTGTGTGTGTGTGTGTGCGCGCGCACACACACACACATACTCACACACACACACACACACACACACACACACACACACACACACACACACACACACACACACACACACACGCACACACACGCACACACACACACACACACACACACACACACAAACACACACACACACACACACACACACACACACACACACACACACACAAACAAACACACACACACACACACACACACACACACACACACACACACACACACACACACACACACACACACACACGTTGATCAAGATGGCGGCTGCATAAGGTTGAAAGTGAGTGCGCTCCCGACAAAACAATGAATTTAGGTATTTTCACTGACGTCTGATGCTGTTGTGAGATGATATGGTGTATGTGATGGTTTCCAGGTGTTAAAAATGTATATTTTAGTGGGTATGTGTACGTGACAGTGTTGTGTTCTCGCCGAATTTGTTTGAATTACTTCTTTAAGAGGACATTTTAAGTGGTGTTTCTTGCGATCGACCCTGTTTGTCATAGTTGAACCCAAGCTGCCCCGTGTGTGAGTACGTGAAACTGGTGCAGTGCTGTTTCAGCTTGAAGCGGGGTGTGTTCAGATTTGTGGTGCATTCTGACTGATTTCCAAATGAACCAGGCCTTCACCTTGTCCTGTGTGTCGACGATTCATTTCTTGTGTGTATCGTGACAACTTAATCTCACGATTGACTTTGACATTGATTTGTTTTTCCTTATGGGATCATCTCAAAACACAGTGTTGTCTTTTTGAGGCGCTGTTCATGATTCAGTGTGCAGTGTGTAGCTTCGTGTACTTAAGAGTATATTGAAATACATTGGGATCTGCATCATGTCTGTACCTCAGAGGGAGAAGAAAAAGAGAAGCAGTCTGCGACGTCTCCATTACAAGAGAAAGTAGAAAAACGAGTGTGCTTGTCTTCCGATGAGAGTGCACGTGGACTTGACGGTGATGACACGATCATCAACACCGACTTCCTCTCTAGTACTCTGAGGGACATAGACTCGACTCCTGGTGTCACGTCCTATTCCGCCTCTAATTCCCTTGTTGATGAACTCAAAGCTGCCTTGGGTGATCCAAACATTTTGGAAATGATTTCAAAGTCGGTCGCTGCCCAAGTCTTGGCACCACTCCGAAATGAGATGACCAGATTGCATTCAACGATTCAAGAACTCCGTGCAACTGTTGAAGCGAAAGAGCAACAAATCTTAAAACTCCAGTATAAAGTTGACGAACTGGAGCAATATGGAAGACGAAACTCTGTTAGGATTACTTCTGTGCCTGAAAGCAAAGGAGAATCCATTACAGAAGTTGTTAAGCAGATATGTAAAGAGATAGATGTTGAGATCACTGAGGAATGATTGATAGAACCCACCGTGTTGGGAGGGTGCCTGCAGAGGGTGTGACGCCAGGTGTCGTCCTATCCTTGTGAAATTCACGTCGTATCGTCACAAGGCGGAGCTGATGGGAGCGAGAAAGAGATTGGCGACAGTCGACATGAAGAAGCTGTTCCCCAGGGCTGACTGGCCGGCGCTGTCCCGTTCTGCGCAACCCCCTGGATCACGTTCGGAGAGATCTCGGATCTTCATCAACCACGACCTTACACAAAGCAGCGGTCCGAGATCGCGTGGTTGGCCCGCAGTTACAAGAGACAGAAGAAGATCTCCGACACATGGATCAGCGACGGGGCTATTTTGTGAAAGCAAGGGGAGACTGTGTTTCGCGTCACAACTAAACGTGAAATCAGACATTTTGGTTTGGATTAACTCATCACGATTCATGATTCATGGATAGCGACTCGTAACTTTTCAGCAAAACTTCGGACCACAATTATTTAGAGTAGTGAGGGAGAGTGGAAGAGGAGAGAGAGGAAGGAGGGGAAGGAAAAGTAGGAAGGAAGGAAACAGAGTGAGTGTGTGTGTGCGTGTGTGTGTGTGTGTGTGTGTGTGTGTGTGTGTTTTGATAGTAAAGGTGTAAACATACAATATATATTTGTGCATGCTGTGCACATTTGTACTCTCGTTTTCAAGAAGTGTCGAGGAGAAGCATCGAGCAAGGGACATGCAATGTTAGACGGTATGTTAAATTTGCACGAGACTTGAAGCCTGAGTTTCATTTTAAAAGGGAAAAAACCGGTGCATTGTGCTGAGCTGAACATATGAACTACATTGCTCGATTTGAGCTGTCATATGCGCCATCCACTACTGGAGTTGAAACAAATGAAGGGGAAGCATTGTGACAGATGTGACAGATGTACATGTTTGTATGGTGTGTGGATGAGAAAAGTGTGATGGGGGTGTTTCTGTTTGTTTGCGTTCTTGCTTTAGCGTGAGTGTGAAATCAGACATTTTGGTTTGGTTTGGATTAATTCATCACGCTTCACGAGTGTGTGTGCGTTCGTGTGTTTGCGCGCGCGCGCGCGCGCGCGCGCGCGCGTATGTGTGTGTGTGTGTAAGTGTGTGTGTGTGTGTGTGTGTGTGTGTGTGTGTTCTCGCGAGTGTGGGCTCTGTTGTCATGATTAGTGGACGTGTCATGTAACTGGAGGTGGTCGTTTTTGTATTAGAAGAGTGCTACCATCTGCAGCCTGATGTTATTTGAAGAGATGTTGGATTTCATTCCTCGGGAGCGCACTGATGTGGCGCTCGCTGGTTTTGTTCGTTTTCGTCGTAGACGACGCATCATTTTGGCAATCTACGAAACCATAGGTGCTTGATGTAAATTTTTTTTTCTTCATTTCCTTTATATTGTTTAATCGACATGTTTGAATATTTTGCTTACATTTTGTATTTTAAGCGATTCGTTTCTTTCACTCGAGAGACTTTGGGAGATTCTTTATGTGTTACTTCTGTCTACCCTAGTCATGTTCTTGTTCTATGTGCTGCAGAGTGCAGTTACTTAATAAATGAGTATAGACCTGGGTACGTATCGTGCTAGGGTAGGCCGTTACTACATAAAATCCTTGTCTGCTACTAGAAGCCTGTCTTTTTTGAACATGTCTAATGTTACACAGTTTGTAATATTGTCATGCCTGGATTCTCCTCACAATGTTACGCTCTCTTTGTTTGTTTTTTCATTGTCTTATCCACTTCCGTTGTAAAGACTTTTGCAGTTCAGTGAAAGAGTTTCTTGTCTCTGACATTCACGTCAACTTTCGTGGTAACAGTAGTATGAAATTTAACAATACATATTTGTTCATTCGTCAACTGCTTCTGCTGTTGTCAGGTGAAGTTGAACTTAATCCGGGACCTGATACTATAACTGATCTTATGATAATTCATGTAAACGTCAACAGTTTAAGAAACAAAATGGATATCTTTGAAGCAGAATACAATATATTCGACATTATCACAGTATCAGAAACATGGCTGTCAGATTCGATCAAGAACGACTCAATACATATGACAAACTTTAATCCACCGGTCCGGTGTGTGACAGATCAAATGACCCTCATGGTGGAGTTGCTATTTATGTTTAAAAAACAACTTAGTTTGTAAACCTCGACCAGATCTGTATGTTAATGACCTTGAAGCTGTATGGGTCGAGACAAAGCTTGGCCAAAGTAGTCTACTGGTTGGGTCATTTTATCGACCTCCAAGTTCCCCTGTAAGTTACTGGGATCAGATAGAAGAAAGCATTCGTAAGGTAAATAATACTTCATCAAAATTTATTATTCTTGGTGACTTCATAGTGATTTCCTTACGACACCCTCTCCGTACTTACTTGGAATCATGAATCGATACAGGCTCACTCAGTTTATTAATGAACCCACAAGGATTACAGATTCGAGTGCAACGTGTTTGGATCTGGTTCTCACACAATGCCCCAACATTGTAACATCCACTGACGTTTTGCCAGCTATTTGCAGTGATCATAGTGTTCCTTGCGCCATGATTAGACATACTGTGGTCAAGAACCAGCCATTCAAAAGGACCATACTTAATTATAGAAAGCTAAATGCAGATCGCTTTTGTGACCTGTTAGGCACTGTAAACTGGGACGACATTACTCGCAACAGATCAGTAGATCAAAGTGCTGAAATGTTTTCAAAAAATATTAATGGAAAAAAAGCGAAACTATGCATGCCGTCTAAAGTTATTACTGTACGTCCTGATGACGTCCCCTGGATGACTGATGAAATAAGACTGTTAATAGAAGAACGTAAAACAATACACAGTATAGCTAAACATACCAATGATCCAGAAGATTGGTGCAGGTTTCGTCGATTCGGAATTATGTGACATCAAGAGAAAGACAAAGACAACTGACTATGTTGCTGAATTAGACAATAAGGTTTCTAACTCCACAAATTTTGGTAAAAAAAGAATGGTGGCACCTGGTAAAATCTTTTTTAAAAAAGAAAGGTATTGACTCGAACGAAATACCTCCAATTGTTTGTAATGGCATTGTAAACTATAGCAATACAGACAAAGCGAACGCTTTCAATAAATATTTCATTGCTCAGTCCACTTTGGAAAATGATGATGATGAAGTGCCAGATGTACCATTCATAGTTCCAGAAATTACAGACATTTCTTTGACAGCTACTAATGTTAAGGATGTTATCTTGAATCTGAACAAGAATAAAGCAGTAGGGCCTGATTTGGTTCACAACAGGTTGTTGATTGCATCTCTTCCAGTTATATTGGATCCCTTGACTACCATATTTAACAGAAGTATGATTGAAGCAAAGTTTCCAAACGTCTGGAAAACAGCCCATGTAAGTCCACTACATAAAAAAGAATCGAAGGATCTTTGTAACAACTATCGTCCAGTCTCTTTGCTCAGCTGCGTTGGAAAGGTTCTGGAAAGATGTATCCACAAGCAAGTTTTCGATTTTTTATTGACAAATGATATCATTTCACACTTCCCAATCCGGGTTTATCCCTGGTGATTCCACAGTCAATCAGTTATGTATCTATAACGATTTATGTTCCTCATTTGATA
This sequence comes from Conus betulinus, assembly GCA_016801955.1. Lineage (NCBI taxonomy): Eukaryota > Metazoa > Mollusca > Gastropoda > Neogastropoda > Conidae > Conus > Conus betulinus. The sequence goes on along the minus strand of JADBJO010005716.1, from coordinate 107,306 downwards.
GTGGAATCACAACGCAAGCTGTGTACTTTGACATTCTAAAGCTTTTGACCGTGTCTGGCATAGAGGCCTCATCCGTAAACTTGAAGGCAATGGCATACGAGGGACGTTGTTAGCATGGTTCACCGATTATCTCTCCGATCGTATGCAGGCAGTTGTAATCAAGGGTGACCAATCAGACTATGTCAGAATCCCTGCAGGAGTTCCCCAAGGCTCAGTTCTTGGACCTCTCTCTTATTTCTTATTTACATTAATGACATTACAGACGGTATAAGATCTAAAGTTAAACTTTTTGCGGACGATACCAGCATGTCCCTCTCGCTTAATGATCCTACTATTCGCACAGAAATAATCAATTCTGATCTACAAAAGATACATCTTTGGGCGCAGCGCTGGAAAATAAAATTCAGTGAAGAGAAAAAAACAGAATTACTTAACTTTTTACGGGGCAATCATCTAGTCTTACCCCTTATGTTTGGACAAACGTATTTTCAAGGCAAAGACAATCATAAACATCTTGGACTTATACTTCAAAATAATTGCAAGTGGGATGAACATATTAATAGTATACGGAACAAAATCACTATGCTGCTTTCCTGTATGAAAAGTTTCAAATATAGATTTAGTAGGAGAGCCTTAGAAATCATGTATAAATCTTTCGTATTACCTAATTTTGACTATGCAGATGTTGTGTGGGACAACTGCTCCGAAATGCAATCCAATTCTCTTGAAAAGTTACACTTAGAAGCTATAAGAACAATTACTGGAGCTGTTCGTGGAACAAGTCATCAAAAATTATATGAAGAATCTGGATTTTGCTCACTCAAGGAAAGGAGGAAAAAGACATAAAATTATATATTATTATAAAATGATAAATGGCATGTGTCCGGTTTATTACTTGATCTTTTGCCTGGTCTTGTTTCGGACAGGAATCCTTATCACAGGAGAAGACCGTTAGAGCGTACAATTCCAAAATGCAACACTGAGATATATCGGAAATCCTTCATTCCTTCAACTACATCTTTATGGAATAGTCTCCCAGATCATATTAAAACCAGTCCATCCTTAAGCGTAGTCAAGCATCATTTATCGGCTGATGATCCTGTCATACCACCGTACTTTTACCATGGCGAGAGAAAAAACCAAATCATTCATTGCCGTCTTCGTCTTGGAATCAGTGATCTGAGATATGATATGTTCAACCCATCTAATTAACGACCCCACTGTGTTAGTGTGGTAAATGGGGAGGAAACAGCTGAGCACTATTTTCTGTTGTGTCCTCGTTTTAATGAAAAACGCACACAAACTATTTCCGATCTCCCATCACATTACAGAAATGTTCAAACTCTGTTAAAAGGTGACCGTAATCTGCAGATAGATACCAATATATATTGAGATTTGAAGCTGTTCATAAGTTTATCTCTGGAAGCAACCGGTTTTAGATACATTGTCTTTTGGAGGTTTCAGGTATGACAAAAGAAGATTGTGTGTTATAAATGTTGCCGTTATTTCAAATTGTGATGATAACAAATTAGTGTGCCTGTGGTGTGTTTCTCATAGTCTCTCTTCGTTAATCTCCGTTTCTTTCTTCTTTTTTTTTTTCTTTTTTTTTAAAATTATTTTTTCTCTTTCCGGGAAAGGGGAGGGGGCGGGTGTGTTCTCTTTTTGTATTCTTCATGCGATTTATAAACTTTAAACTGTCAATTGTTTTCATATAAAAATAATGTAATATTTGTATTACTGTAGCCGCCAGGTAAATTAGTTGTGTATTGTCATTTTGTAGAGCACACTATAAGCATTCAGCTTGTTGCTGCTCACTTTGTATTGTGTAACTATTGTACGTACCTGTGATTAAAGATTTGTTTAAACCACACACACACACACACACACACACACACACACGTGCCAGAACGCCCATGAAAAAAGCAGAAGTGGCAAAGACCAGAAGCACGTTTGACAGAACCGAAGAGTTTTCAGTTACCCTGCCGCTGGGGTACGGTGGTTAGAGCTGCAGACCTGATCGCCGAGAATCCGTGGGTTCAGAGCTCATCAGAGCCGTCTGTTTGTGTGGATTTTCCGGCTCCTCCCTAAGAGCCATGCGTCCTTTGGCGTCAAATGGGAGACTGGAACCACACAGTCGAGTTCATCTCGCGAAATGGAAGCATCAATGGCACTGTTGTTCAAACTTTCTGACCACACACCGCAGGTGTCTGTATCTCTCGGGCCTGGTTGTTGATGATACATATTTCGTCAAAGGAAGAACAGAAGACTATCCTGTTGTTTATCCTCTGCACGAAATTAAGCTCCATAATCCTGCTTTTTCGTCGATCATCACTGAGAAGAATTCAGATTTTCCTCATGGATCACCCCCCTGGAAGGGTTGTGTCCAAGCCGAAAGTGTCGGCAAGTACTTTTGAGGCTGTCGTCAGGAAGACGTGGTGGCACCCTCTGGAGGGGAAAGTTCACTCTCTCTGGCACTACGACGGAGCAGTAATTGCGTCAGTATGGGACACAGCAGGTGATATCCTGCGTGTTCGGGATCAGAGCGGACACCATTGAACCCCCACCGAAAAAGATCAGCAAGCAGCGAAGAGTCTCCTGTGGTGGGTTGCCTCGTGACGACTTACTCTCGACTGCTCTTTGTGGACCGCTTAGGCAGGGAGAGACGACAAACCTCGGTACAGCTGTTTGTGCGTGGGAATGTGAGTGGGAATGAGTAACTCAATAACAGGCCTCTGAGGGGACGCCAAAGATGTGGGAGACCAAAGCGATTCACCCAGAGCAGTGTCTCTTTTATCATTTCTCCCCGCAACGGAGCATAGTTTACCTTTCTACTGAGTGATATATACACAAGTGTGTCAGATCTATCCTGCGCTCAGGCAGATAGTTTATGAGCAGGGTATGATTGTTTCCAGCCTTGTCTTTGTATTTGTCTGACTTTATTCAAGTTTAAAACGCTGCCTCAGTCTTGAACTAAAGTTACTCAAAGTCAGGTTTTCTTATGGGAGCAAGAGTTACCCTACTTGTTTCTTGTTTCTTGTTCTTTTGGTCTGTCCATCTATTAGCAAAGTCACCAGGGTGACTGAGTCACTGAGAGATACTTAGCATTGTTGGTAGGGTCAGTCAGCATCTGTCGGTGAATCAGCCGCCCGGGTAACTTGGTAGCGTTGGAAGGTTGGTTGCGGGGGCTGGGAGTTCGTTGGTAGTGTAAGGCTGGGAGGTGGGCATTATAAGGTCGGGTATATGTGTGTGTGTGTGTGTGTGTGTGTGTGTGTGTGTGTGTGTTGTGTGTGTGCAGTATATGGCCAGGGGTGTGCAGTGTACGGCCAAGGAGAGGGAGGAGGCGTGCAGTTTACGGCCAAGGAAAGGGGGGGGGAGGTGCAGTGTATGGCCAAGGAGAGGGGGGGGTGCGTGCAGTGTATGGCCAAGGAGAGGGGGGCGTGCAGTGTACGGCCAAGGAGAGGGGGGCGTGCAGTGTATGGCCAAGAGGGGGGGGCGTGCAGTGTACGGACAAGGAGAGGGGAGGGGGGGGGCGTGCAGTGTATGGCCAAGAGGGGGGTGGCGTGCAGTGTACGGCCATGGGGGGGGGGGGGGGGCGTGCAGTGTACGGCCATAGGGGGGGGGGGGTGTGCGTGCAGTGTACGGCCAAGGAGAGGGGGGGCGTGCAGTGTATGGCCAAGAGGGAAGGGGGCGTGCAGTGTATGGCCAAGAGGGGGGGGGGGGGCGTGCAGTGTATGGCTAAGAGGGGGGGGGGCGTGCAGTGTATGGCTAAGAGGAGGGGGGGGGGCGTGCAGTGTATGGTTAAGAGGGGAGGGGGGCGTGCAGTGTATGGCTAAGAGGGAGGGCGGCGTGCAGTGTATGGCTAAGAGGGGAGAGGGGCGTGCAGTGTATGGCTAAGGGGGGGGGGGGGGGGGCGTGCAGTGTATGGTTAAGAGGGGAGGGGAGAGGCGCGTGCAGTGTATGGCTAAGAGGGGAGGGGGGCGTGCAGTGTATGGTTAAGAGGGGAGGGGGGCGTGCAGTGTATGGCTAAGAGGGGAGGGCGGGCGTGCAGTGTATGGCTAAGAGGGGAGAGGGGCGTGCAGTGTATGGCTAAGGGGGGGGGGGGGGGGGTGTGCAGTGTATGGTTAAGAGGGGAGAGGCGCGTGCAGTGTATGGCTAAGAGGGGGGGGGGCGTGCAGTGTATGGTTAAGAGAGGGGGGGGGGCGTGCAGTGTATGGCTAAGAGGGGGGGGGGGGGGGGGTGCGTGCAGTGTATGGCTAAGAGGGGGGGGGGTGCAGTGTATGGCCAAGAAGGGGGGGGGCGTGCAGTGTATGGCCAAGAGGGGAGGGGGGTTTGCAGTGTATGGCTAAGAGGGGGGGGGGGGGGGGGGGGCAGTGTATGGCTAAGAGGGGGGGGGGGGGGGCGTGCAGTGTATGGTTAAGAGGGGAGGGGGCGTGCAGTGTATGGCTAAGGGGGGGGGGGGGGGGGGGGGGGCGTGCGTGCAGTGTAAGGCCAAGGGGGGGGGGGGCGTGCAGTGTATGGCCAAGAGGGGGGGGGGGCGTGCAGTGTATGGCCAAGAGGGGGGGGGGGCTTGCAGTGTATGGCTAAGAGGGGGGTGGGGGGCGTGCAGTGTATGGCAAGAGGGGAGGGGGGGGGCGTGCAGTATATAGCCAAGAGAGGGGGGGCGTGCAGAGTATGAACAAGGGAGAGGGGGGGGGGGGGGGGGTGCAGTGTTTGGCAAAGGAGGGGGGGGGGGGGGGGGTCGTGCAATGTACGGCCTAGGGGAGGGGGAGGGGGGAGGTGGGCATACAAAAGCCACAGACTTTTGCC
>JADBJO010005716.1:87500-92500 GCA_016801955.1 Conus betulinus | reverse complement strand
CGTTGTAGTCGTTACTTACGGCTGTAACGGCCTGTAACGGTTTTTCTTCTTTATGGAATTTCTCAGAAAGTGACTTGGCCGATCTTTGTGAAAATTAGCAGGTATGTTCACTCTGGGTTACGAATGAGGCCCGATGTTATAGTTTAACCGTCATAGCCGTTACTAACGGCAATAACGACCTATAACGGTTTTCTTCTTTATGGAATCTTTCAGAAAGCACGTTGTCGATCTTTCTGAAAATTTGTAGGTATGTTCATTATGGGTCATGGATGATGCCTGATGTTTTAGTTTACCGTTATAGCCGTTACTAATAGCTATAACTGCCCATAACGGTTTTTCTTCTTTACGGAATATCTTAGAAAGTACTAGGTATCTTCATTATGGGTCACGGATAATGCCCGATAACGGCTATAACGGCCCATAACGGTTCTTCTTCTTTTTATGGAATTTCTCAGAGAGTACGTTGCCGATCTTTCTGAAAATTTGTAGGTATGTTACTAACGGCTATAACGACCCATAACGGTTTTTCTTCTTTATGGAATATCTTAGAAAGCATATGGCCGATCTTTCTGATAATTTGTAGGTTTGTTCATTATGGGTCGCGGATGATGTCCGATGTTTTATTTTACCGTTATAGCCGTTACTAACGGCCTATAATGGTTTTCTTCTTTATGGAAAATCTCAGAAAAATACTTGGCCGATCTTTCTGAAAACTTGTAAATATGTTCATTATAGGTCACAGATGATGGCCAATGTTTACCAGAAGAGACATTACTAACAGCTACACCAGCCCAAGATGGTTTTTTCTCTTTATGGAATATCTCACACGTATTCAGGATAAACTGGGAGTACGTTTATATGCTTTGCATGTTGTTTCTTTTAAAATTCTTTGTTCTTTTCTTTTTCTTTCTTTTGTCCTTTTCTTTTCATTTTCTTTTTCTTTCTTTCTTTCTTTCTTTCTTTTTTTTTATATACAGTTTTTGTGTTTTATTCCGTTTTTTTTTCTTTGATAATAACAAATCTGACTCTTACCCACCATGCAAAATCTGGGGTGTTCAATGACTAAACGGTCAATCTCGTGCTGATTTTTAATATTTTTTGTCGTTTGATACAAAGTCTCTAGGTGGCTGTCCTGTCCTGCTGTTATAATGCTGTCTGGTCAACAGAAGGCCTGGACCAGAGGGTTGTGTTTGTGTATTTTCTTTGACCATTGTATACTTGTCTGTGTTATGCTCAGTCCAAGTCAGTTCTCTTTGATTCCTTTTAAACCCCATTCTTTAGGTATTCCCCCCCCCCCCCCCCCCCCCCCCCCCCCCCCCCCCCCCCCCCCCTGTAGACGTTGGTCCCACCGTTTATCACATATATCAGTTTCAGGTTCAGTATCGCCAGAACGAACGAACAGACAAAAAGCGAAAACAGTCTTCCTGGAGGGGACGCTAACCTTGCGCGCTTAAGTCTATCCCTGCACCGAAGGAAATTGGCATTTACTAACTGACAGTGGGGAAACGTTTTCGTGATATTTGATACGCTGACGCATTCCGCGCGTTATGCATCCACGTGGCTGAAGCAAGTGATATCTTGCCCACCGTGTCACGTGCAGGGGGCGTGAGAGGGGGGGGGGGGGGGACTTGCTGACCATCATGTAAAATTGGCTGAAGACCTGCCCGATTGTTTTCTTGTTGTTTTTCTTACAGACAGACAGGCAGGCAGGCAGGCAGGCAGGCAGAGAGACAGACAGACAGACAGACAGACAGAAAGACAGACAGACAGACAGGCAGACAGACAGACAGGCAGGCAGACAGAAACACACACACATACACACACGCATGCGCGCGCGCGCGCGCGCACGCACACACACACACACACACACACACACACACACACACACAACACACACACACACACACACACACACACACACACACACACACACACACACACACACACACAATTAAACCAAAGTACACTTAACCCTCAAAGATTACGTTAAGCAATAGAGAGAAAGTTACAAAGTGAATATCTACACTTTTGGGAAAAAGAAAAGAAAGAGCATCAAAGTTAAAATTTTATAATGACATCAGTAATAAATACAGGCTTGAACCGTACCTCATCAAACGCACAAATAAACATTACAGGAAAGAAACTTTGTAAATTAAGAATTAGCGCACATGACCTCGCAATAGAAAGAGGGAGATACTCCCATATTAAGCGTTGAAGACAGGAAATGTACAACTTGCAATATAATAGATAGATGACGAGGTACATTTTTAGACACTTGTAAACGTTACGATAAAATCAGGAATACGTTTAAAAAAAAAAAAAAACGTATCATAAACAAAAATGGATATATACGACGCTACCTCATTGAAAATAAGTACTTTGATGTCTAATGATGACCTTCAGATTGAAATTGCGAAATATGTATATGACTGCTTCGCATAATGACTTTTTTTTAATGTAAAAAGAACAAATTATTATTTCTTTGGACGATGAGTGGTTTAATCATCGCCATCTTGTGTCCATAAATCTTTTATGATGTTTAGTGACGATAAAAAAAAAGTTTCAAGTTTCAAGTTTTCACACACACCGAAAACAGTATTCTGCTCCGTAGACTGGGCATGCCAAAGAGCCGTAATGAACAGACTGGTGGAGAAAAAGAGCCAGCCAGTGACGAAGTAAATTCACAAAAGCAGAGAGAAAACAGAGGGACACACACACACACACACACACACACACACACACACACACACACACACACACACACACAGAGAGAGAGAGAGAGAGAGAGAGAGTGTAGAGAGAGAGTAGAGAGAGAGTAGAGATGCAGTAGAGAGAGAGAGAGAGAGAGAGAGAGAGAGAGAGAGAGAGAGAGAGAGAGAGAGAGAGAGTACATATGTATGTATGCAAGCATACACACATACGGATACAACTTTCACGATCTAACCCAAGAAAAATCCTTGTATGTACAGGCACATTACTATTGTTTTTTGTTTGTTTGTTTGTTTTTTCCCCCCAGAGGAAATGACAGTTCAAATCTTGCAACATGACAGTTGACCAGCCAAAACTCGTCGTCTGTCTGAGAAGTGTTTCCATCAGCAGCATCATCACCAGCAGCCTGGACAGCAAGAAGGAACCGACGATCTACTCTGTCGTTTGACAAGTCTGTTGGCATTTTCTACGAGGTCCTCCAACGTATCTGCCCGCGAGGGCCAGTCACTGAAGATACCTCTCTCACTACCGCCATTAACAAACACACGTTGAAGTGCCGATCAATACGCACAACTGTCAGTACTATGGATAGATAAGTTCCTCAGTGTCACCTGATAAGCATATCTCTCTTTGCCATCTCTAGACAATGAATGCATCGCTTGGTACCATCAGTAGATGCGTCTAGTCATCTCCTTCGCTACACTACTTTTCAGGGCCATTAGCACACACATCTTTCAGTGTCATTAAGAAAGGCATCTGTCCGTACCGCATCTTTTAGTACCATCAATAAGCAACAAATACAACTTTCCAGTTCCGCTATTATTAAACTCATCCAACAGTGCTGTCAGGAAACATATTTCTCATGAATAAACGCACCTGCCGGTACCATCAATGTACAAGTGTTTCATAAAAAGATAAATTCGTTCATTAACGGATAAATCTTGTATAGATAAACACAGCTTTAATAAATAAATACATGTTTCATAAAGAACGATTTTTTTTCATAGATAACCACGTCTTTCATAAACAAACTCTTCTTTCGGTGCCGTCAATAATATACTTTTTTTTTTTTTTTAATGAACAAACATATTATCTTCTAGTACTGTCAATAGACACATCTTTCAGAAATAAACACACCTCTTAATACCATCAATAAGCACGCCTTTCGCAAATGAATACATTGTTTTATAAATGAACACATTTTTTTTTTTTAGAAATAAACTCATCGTTTATAAATAGACACACCTTTCAGTACTGTCAATAAGACGTATTCCATAAATAAACAAAATTCTTCCATGAATGAATGCATCTACCCTGAAAAAAAAAAACACATCTTTCATAGAAAAAGCGTCTCTCGGTGCCTTCAACAAACACATCTCTCATGAACAAAACAGTTTTTTTTTTTTCAGTGCCGTCAGTAAACCATCTTTCATGAATAAACGCACCTTTCAGCACCATCAATAAACACGTCTTTCACCAATAAATAAATTCTTTTATAAATAAATCCATCTTTTCACAAAGATATCTCTCAGTGCTGTCAGTAAAGACATCTTTCATAAATAAACACAGCCTTTTAATACCATCAGTGAACACGTCTTTTTCTTCTTCTTCTTTTTCTTTCTTTCTTTCTTTCTTTTAAGAACACGTCTTTCATAAATAAACGCATCTTAAACAAATAACGTCGTTCATAAACAAAAGCATCTCTCAAGTGTTTTCAACAAACAGATCTTTCGTGAACGAACGCTTCTTTTCAGTGCCGTCAATAAACACATCTTTCATGAACAAACACTCATTTCAGTGCAACCATCGATTAACACGTACATTTACAGGTAGATTAATTCTTTCATAAATGAATGTAAACCTTTTTATAAATAAACACATCTTTCGTCAATAAACCCATCTTTGCAGTGCCATCACTAAATCCATCTGTCAGTCACACCTCAACCTCCTACTGAAGGCGATTTTCAGAGACAGTTGACTTTGACGTCCTCACAGCCAAAAGCTCTTAGGAGCAAGTTGCTCTTTAGCGATCGTCTTGGGAAGCGATCTTCGCCAGTCAATCACCTATCAGTCCAGCATCTCCGACGACACTCTCTCCACAACCTTCCCACTCATCCACCTCCACACACACCCCCTCCCACCCCCACCCCCTACCCCCCGCCCCTGCCGGAGTGACCTGACCATGTTTTGAGACGGATGCTTCCAGCGCGGTGTGGGCATCAGTCCCATGATGCTCATCGTGGGGTCTGTGTACCACGTGATCAGCATCGCCACTCCTCATTGGCTGGCCA
>JADBJO010005716.1:75000-80000 GCA_016801955.1 Conus betulinus | reverse complement strand
AGAAGACTACATTAATTCCTGTGGAAATAATGTAATTAATTAGATGCTTTATTTCAAAGATTAAATCTTTCCGTGTTTTTAACATCCCAAACTTTTCAAACTTTTCTAACACTGCCTTAGAATCAACACAGAATAAAATGTGTTACAGAAAGAATGATTACTATCACAAATAAAGAGTAATGCCATAAGAATAGCATACAATTCTGCCGTAAAAATAGAGAATCCTTTTCCAAGGCTGTATGCTTTTTGAACTTTTAAAGCCGGAATAACAAAACCCGAACCTGCACTTAACTGGCAAACGGAACCATCCGTAAAAATTTTTTAATGATTTGAATATTTTTGTTTTCTAAATTTTCTCTCACTTTAGAAGTTAAAATGTTAATGTTATCATTTTTTTCCGGACATCAGTGTAATCTACATCAAAGATAGCTTGTCTATGTTCCCATGGAGGCACCGGGGGAACAACAGGAGCAGGTGAGAGTGAAGTGACATCAATATTGCATTTTTTTCAAAAGAATCTTTCGTGTAATTTCGAATGGGACAAAGATAATCTAGCTGTTGAGCTCTTTTCGGATATTCAACATTTGAATCCATCAATACTTCGTTTTCGACTGAATTAGGTACTGAAAGACTTCTTGCAATATATTTGGCCACAGCTAATCTGCGTTGATCTGACAGTGATAGCATATCAATTTCTTTGTACACCTTCAATGTGTTTTGTGTGCACTGGGACACCAAGCGCTAATTTGATAGCTTTGCTGTCTATCTATACTTTGCAATTTTTTCAGTAGACTTTGAGGAGCCGAAAAATAGACTTCTTGTCCGTACACTAGTTTTGATCTTATTAGAGAAACAGCTAGGTGCAGGAGGGTTTTTGTATCTTGAGCCCACGGCTGAGTACAAATAATTTTCAATAAGTTTAAAACGTTTCCTTGTTTTAGTTATCAAGCTTTCAATGTAAAAACGCCAGTTAAGTTTAGGGGTTAAATTCACACCCAGAAATTTTATGTTTTGTGAGTACTGCAATTCAGATCCATTCAATTTGAAGCTTGGCAAATACAGTGGATTGTCTCCATTATTGAAAAACATTAATTGTGTTTTTTTTCACCTGAGAGAATAAGCCCATTATTTTCCATAAAGTTGTTTAATTTATCTATTTCTAACTGATATATCTTCTGTATGTGATTCGTAACTCTCTTGCCAGTATGCTTTCGAATATTTGTATTTATCCACATAGCAATGTCATCAGCATATTGTACTAAACTCACACTTTTTGATAATATCTTTGGAAGATCATAAATAAGAATGTTAAACAACATGGGGGCTATAATAGAACCCTGGAATTCCGATATCAATGCTCTGAAAAGACGAGTAAACCTTCCCTATTCTTGTACATATGGATCTCTGCGATAAAAAAAAAACTTAAAAGTATTGAAACATCGTTCCATTAATTCCTATTTCTTTCAATTTATAAAGTAGTCTAGCGCGTGCCAGATACTATCATACGCTTTTCTGATATCAAAAAAGGTAGCAAGTGTGCTTTTCCGTCTAGCAAACTGCTTTTTAATTTGACTTGTAGTTTTTCCAAATGATCTATTGTACATCGACCTTTACGAAATCCCGCTTGATTCACTGGGATTATACTTTCTTTTTCACAAAAATATAAAAGACGTCTTTGGATAATCTTTTCTAACAACTTTCCAACGTGAGAGGTTTAGTGCTATTGGCCTGTAGCTACCAATGTCTGACCTGGGCTTACCTGTTTTGGAACTGGGACTACAACAGATCTCTTCCAGATACTAGGGAGAGTTCCATTAAACCAACATTTTTGGTAAAATGAATGCAGTAATCGTTTCCAATATGAAGGCAAGTGGTATAACAGTTGATAGGATATACCATCTAGGCCAACAGCGCTTGAATTTGAAGAAAAAGATTCTAACGTCTCATAAAATTCATCATATGTAATAGGAGCGTTTAAATAATGGGAATGATTTGGTGGTGGATCCTGGTAGATAGTTCGTTTTTTTCTTCCTCCTCTCTAAAACACCTGATAGATGGACTGAGACTAGACAGCAAGTTATTTTCTGAAAATATTTTGACGAATGCCTCAGCTTTCTCCTGTGAGGATGAAAGAACATTATTATCTAACTTAATAGGGTACTGTTGCAAACAATAACCATTTTTCAATTTTTTAACCATTTTCCAAACCTTATGGATATCTTTTGATTCCGATATTTTGGATCTACAAAATTCTGAGAAATGTATTCTTTTCGCTCGGGCAACGACCCTGCTACTGTTATTTTTGGCATGTTTCATAGCTAGGAAATTTTCATCTGTTCTCACTTTCAGCCAAGCTTTATAAGCTTCTTTTTTAAGAGCTACAGCTATCGCACAATCTAAATTCCACCATGAATTACCAACATATTTCCACTGTTGGCATCTTTACAAATAGGAATAGATTTTCCGGCAGCCTGTAAGACATGTCGACAAAACTCTGTATAATATGCATCTATACCTTCATTTTCAATGCTACGGAAATGTGTATTGGACAAGATCGATTCATACAGAGACCAATTTGCATTTTTATATGAAAACTTTGGGATATTATCTTCATTTCCATCTTCTTCATTTTCAATGCTCCTTTAACTGTATGTTGATTGGGAAATGATCGCTGCCCAAAGTATCATCCTCTGTTGACCATACCGAGTTTACTGCCAACTCCGGAGAAATTAAAGATAAATCAATAGAAGTAGGTTTATGAGTGGAAATGTCTGGCAGTCTGGTAATACTACCGTCGTTTATAAATACCAATTTGGAGTCAACAATATTTTCACTAAACGGTTGCAAGTTATAGTGGTGCAACCATATTCCCAAAATGGAGCATGCGCATTGAAATCTCCCAGTATTACCCATTTGTTTGTTTGACAAAGGAAGGTTTTTTAACCAGTCTGTATTATCTGCCTTTGGGCCACTGGGATAGTAAACAGAAATGATGTTCAAATTTGTCTGCTTGTTCAGTTTTACGGTAACCCCAGTTGCGAAAACTTCAGCATTAGTAGGAGTAGGAGGGTTCAGAGGACAATAATTTAGATCCCTTCTCACATAAATGGCAGTTTGAATCTTTTTACCATCATTCCTATAGTTATACAAAGGTGGATAATAAAAATTGCGTATTTTCGGTAGCTTATGAGCATCTACATTTAGTGATTGTAATGCTAGCACTGAATAATTATGCTGATATATATGATTTTCAAAGTGTAAGAGATTTGTTGATATTGACCGACAGTTCCATTGAAATATTAATAAATTATCATTGGAAGTTTTCATAAGACATAGTTAAAAGAATCAAATGGCAAGGTGAAGTTGACGAGTCACCAAGGGACGAAATTGCCAGCTGTAAGAGTCCCATGTGTCCCCTGCACGAGGATGATGGAAAAGCCACGGATCGGGAGCTCCGACACGACCAGCACGAGGTGGGGGGATGGCTCGTTGTTCCAGGCGCCTCTCTCCCGTGTGTCTGATTCTGGCGATGTCTCCGGCGCTGTCACTGCCAAAAGAGACGATGGACATGCCGCCCCAGATTTCCGGCGAGGATGCTGGTACCTCTGTCAGACGGGTGGTGGATGGCATCCCTCATGAGCCGGTTGTTGAGTGGATCAAGGTTCTCATGAGAGAGTAGAGATGTCTGATGACGAGGAAATTCGGAAAAAACAGTAAAGCGTTAAATAGTTGTCGTCTCCCCTCCAGAATCTGATCTTTGACTGGCGTTGCTTTGCTTACCACGACTTTTGTTTTCGGAGATGCTGTTTGATTTTGTTGACAACACTAATCATCTTTTTTGCTGTAACTCCAGGGTCAGTACTTTTCAAATCATTTATTCCAGAATGCAGTATCACACAATCAATCGGAACTTCTGAACCATGTTTTTCAAGTTCTTTTTTCACAGTCTGTGATCTTGAAAGCTCTTTTGAGACAACTTTAAGTCCGTAGGCCTCTCCAGGCGCCTAGCGTTGACTCTTGACATAACAGAGTCGTGCAAAAAAAGAACATTGGGAAGAGAGTCGGAATGTACCTTTTTAGCGTCATCGGACTTGATGCCAATAGATTTGACGTCAGCCAACTGTTCCTTTTTCTTTGCTTCAGATGGTTTTTTTCTTCTGGGGCTTTTGTGGCACTGACTTTTGCTGGTGGAGTTTCGCTGGAATAAATTTGTTTTGAGCTGAAGACTTCAGCTTGTCTGTGATGCTATGTGTATGGTGCTATGTGTGTGGTGCTATGTGTGTGAAGCTAGCTATGTGTGGTGCTATGTGTGTGTGTGCTATGTGTGTGATGCTATGTGTGTGTGTGATGCTGTGTGTAGTGCTATGTGTGTGGTGCTATGTGTGTGGTGCTATGTGTGTGATGCTCTGTGTGTTATGCTAAGTGCGTGATGCTGTGTGTGTGATGCTGTGTGTGATGCTGTGTGGCTATGTGTGTGATGCTCTGTGTGTTATGCTAAGTGTGTGATGCTCTGTGTGTGACGCTCTGTGTGTTATGCTAAGTGTGTGATGCTTTGTGTGTGATGCTATGTGTGTGATGCTATGTGTGTGATGCTCTGTGTGTGATGCTATGTGTGTGATGCTCTGTGTGTGCTGCTGTGTGTGATGCTCTGTGTGTGATGCTCTGTGTGTGATGCTATGTGTGTGATGCTCTGTGTGTGATGCTCTGTGTGATGCTCTGTGTGTGATGCTCTGTGTGTGTGGCAGATCACTCGTGGTACCGGGCGGTGCAGGGACTGGAGATATCGGTGACCATGCTGGTGCTGGTGGCGCTGGTGACGGGGCTGATGAGGATCAACCTGGGCCACAGGATCTGGCAGACCGCCAGCGGCATCACCGCCCTCCTGGCTGGTGCGTTGACCCCCCCCCCCCTTCACCACCACCACGACCCCAACCACCGCCGCCACCACCTCCACCACCACAACCACAATTCCATCACCACCACCACCACTTCCACCACCA
>JADBJO010005716.1:65000-67500 GCA_016801955.1 Conus betulinus | reverse complement strand
CTGTTTCTAGATCACACATTTAGTTAAGATAATATAGAATAAAGTCTAATGATGTTCTACGAGTGTGGGGACTGTTTCTAGATCACACATTTGGCTGATTAAAACAATGTGGAATAAATCTAGTCGCAAAGTGAGACGTCTGCAGGCGGAAATCTAAACAAATCTTAAATAAATGTTAGCGAACCGCCAAGAAAAATGTGGACCAAAAACGCCTACCTTGCGCTGAAGACATCTAAGCTAAGTGACAAACTCGTTCATTTTCACTGTCCTATTTGTTTGTGTCTTGCCTGAAGAAGACCTAAGAGGTCGAAACGCCTCGTGTTTTGTCTTGTGTGACTCGTTTGTCCACGTTTCTCTTGGCGGTTCGCTAACATTTATTTAAGATTAATGTAGAAGAAAACCTAAACGATGCTCCGCGAGTGTCATCAGCCACGTGCAGTGGACATTCCATGTTCTTTTTAAGGCCGATATTAATTCACTTAAGCAGTGGGCAAAAGACTGCCTGCAGTTCAAAGCCAAACCACTATTGCCATTACCTGACACCAGGGAAGAACAGAAATTATAGACTAAATGCACAGCCATTCTAAATTCTATCGTACAGGCAGATACACTTTGCCAGCCGAGCAACTGACTCCTTGGTCAGGATAGGGAAGCCGAGTTGCTATCATCTATCATAGCTGAAGCCACCACAGACCAACTGTACAGCAATGCAAGTCTCACAGAACTAATATCCATCATAGGGGGAAAGAAAGACACAGGATACTTCACAGAGTTGTCGATCGTGGTGGGAACTCTTTTGTGCGCGAGTCAGGACAGTGGAATTCCCAGCAGACAAGAGAGAAGCGCGAGCAAAATGGCTAAGAACTGGCGCAACACCGGTTAAATTAAGCTTCACATAAAATCTCTGCATGATTTCAGCGGCGTCAGCGTACTGGCAAGTTCCCTGTAAACACCCGGAAATGAAGTCAACAGTTCCCAGTCTGAACACAGTGTGCTGGCATCTAAACTTGATATGGCTCATGAGATCAGACGTACGGCTCTATGGACCAGTCCTGTGACCTTGGTACATAGTCTCTCTGTGGAATCAGGGAGGGGTGCGTTAGAGAAAACTGGTGTACAACGTGGAGATTTCCGACCAGTATTTATAGGCGATGGCCACCACCATCATGGCGAAGGAGACGTAGAGAGGCGGGTAGACGCTGGACGTGGTATATTCCTGAGTCGTCTGTGTGCAGGACAAGGCTTTGCACAGATGGCGTGGAGTCGCTCCCCACTGGGTCGTCTCGGGGAATACGGCTTGCAATCTGAAATGACAGTTTCTTTTTTAAGATTATGATCAAAGTAATTAGAAGCATATTTTGTTTGTTCTCTAAACTGAAGAAAAAACTGCATTTAAAACTTCAATGTTTGCATAAGAAATGAAGTGACACTTGGTAACTCTGATAGTTCTACAGCTGGTTGCTTTTTGCTCGTGAAAAATCCAAATCATTGCATGAAAAAAACTGGAGCCGTTCAGTCTCCGCCAGTCTACGACTAAAACGTTGAACAGGATCAGCACTTCCCTGGTCTGTACGACAGAGATCACGACCAACACGTTGAACAGGATCAACGCTTCCCTGGTCTGTACAACACAGATCACGACCAACACGTTGAACAGATCAAACACTTCCCTGGTCTCACAACATAGATCCAAAGCAAATAAGAGAACCTCTGCACAGCTTTTAACAAATGAAACACTGATATCTCTAGAACTATTCAAAATAATCCAAAGAAAATGTACGTACTGGTCTCGACCATTTTTTTTGTTTTGTACCGGTGAATTAAGAAAAAAAAAAAGCAATCAGTTGTGTGCTTGAGGTACACGCTTCCGACGCGGAGGGTCCAGGAGGGTCCACACACTGTAACCTCTACAGGACGTCGCGTTGACGACACACCTACACACTTCCCTCCTTGCGGGTCTCTCATCTTCTTTCTTCTTGGCGTACGCCTTGGTCAACACGGTCAGCCCGGCCCTTGAGATGAATAGTGCCGCTTTCTCCAGCTCTTGTAGACTGCCGTAGAGCTTGTCATCAGAGCTGTCTCTGTTGGCCACACTTCTTGGCTGTTCATTCAATGGGCATTTTGGAGCACATGCTCCGCTGTCTGTTCTTCCTGCCCACAAGGACAGACTGGAGAAGGCACCACCTTGAGCTTTCTGCGCAAGTGACTGTGGAGTCTGTTGTTGTTGCCCGGTGCGGAGCCTCACCAGTACACTTTGTTACTCTCTGGACAACAGACGATCATCGTCCTTGGGTGCCCTGAGCGTTGTGATAGTCCGGATGATGCTTGGCATCTCGCTGTAGGTGATGCTGTTGTTAGACTAGTCCCCTTGAGCACCCTCCCTTTCATGACTTACATTTCACAAAGGCCTGATGATGTCTCACCCACTGACAGTAATCTGACTCTTCTTCTTCGTCATCGTCATCATCGTCTTCGAAAGCATAACTGTGGGGGCCTGTAA
>JADBJO010005716.1:12500-57500 GCA_016801955.1 Conus betulinus | reverse complement strand
CAGGTTCTGTCGTCAAATGGAAAGGGAAGTCAAAAACGAAACGATAAAAAAAAAAAAAAAAAAAACAGCATTGATGTTAACATCATCATTATTTTTAACATATCACGAATAAATGCACACAAAGATCAGTAGCTTAACACGTTGCGGAATAGCCCTGTGATTGGTCGCCATTTTCTGCGCCATTTTTATGGAAACCCACCTCATTCCACTCCTCCAGAGAGCCCACCCCTCTGTCCAGGAAGACGGTCATGCCTGAACCCATCTTGCGGCAAATATCGGCAATCACCTCCTGGTACACTGGTGCCAGATTCCGAAATTCGTAGCTTATCTGGAAGAACAAAAAGATGGAATTGTAGCAAGGGAGAGAATCAAGTTCAAGGAGGAGAAAACGGTCATTTTCTGTACATTATTTATAAATTAAAAAAAAAAAAGAGAGAGAGAGAGAGAGAAGAGAGAGAGAGAGAGAGAGAGAGAGAGAGAGAGAGAATAAAAGAAAGAACACACACACACACACACACACACACACACACACACACACACACACACATGTACGCCCTTTACTTATTGCAAACCAAAAAGTTCACGCATTACACACAGCTTTCATAGTTATATCAAGCACAAACTTAACAAAGAATCAAGATTTCTCTATAATACATCTTACACTCACCGCAGGAAAATCTTCCAGCACGATTCTATCCTTTTCTTTGCTGTCTTTGAAACACCAGCTTTCGTCCTGCAGGTTCCGGTAAAAAAGATTTCAGCATAGGGATTTTGACGTCATTAGGAATCGTCATGTCATCCTCCACCGTGTCCAGCGCTCTCAGCACCAGGTAGAAAATGCAGATAGCGTTCCTGTAGAATAGCATACAGATGTTGTGTGTGTGTGTGTGTGTGTGTGTGTGTGTGTGAGAGAGAGAGAGAGAGAGAGTGTGTGTGTGTGTGTGTGTGTGTGTGTGTACAGTGCGCCATATTCATTAATTGCGTGTACAATGAATATCAAAGCAAGTCGACAATCTTTTCCCACTGGGATAATTTCAAGAATTCAATCTTTCACTTTGAAAAGTACAAAAAAAAAAAAAAAAAACAAAGCTAACGTGGTTATGTTCGAGATATTCGGCTTTATTTATTGGCCTTCATCAGAGATTAACCTTCCCAAATACCAGTAGGTTAGGTAGTGAGATAAGTGACGTAATATTTTCAATATGACGTAATAAACCAATTTACGCACTAGAATGATGTATAACTCGTGTGTGTGTGTGTGTGTGTGTGTGTGTGTGTGTGTGTGTGTAGAGAGAGAGAGAGAGAGAGAGAGAGAGAGAGAGAGAGAGAGAGAGAATGTTGTGGCGTTATAGCCTGAATGTCATGTATCCAGCGGAAAAATGCACTGGCCAGTCTATACTGTACAACAATCTACAGTCGCGATGAAAAAAAAAAATCTCTTAAAAACGAACACACACACACACACGCAACATCAAGGAACCAATCTCTAATCCATTCAGCCAGTCCTCCCACCTGAGCTCCCCATCCAGAGCTTGGATGACGGCAGCAAAACTGCGGCTGGTCTGATTCAGGTAGCCGTAGCATTTCTTCAGGGTGGGACTCAGCTTGGCCTGCAACAAAGGGAAGCAATCACTCCACATGAGCGCCACATCGGCTCTTCCCTCGCGAAGAAGGGACAGTTGCTGGAAGCACGAACGTCATGGTCAGGGGAAGTAACTCCTACAGGTATCACAAACAACAGCACATTGATTTTAAAATAAGTTTTCTAAGTTTTCTTTAGGGTTTAGGGTTTGACTACGTTGGCTTAAGATCAAGTTATGAGTGGGGTTAGCTTTTGACCGATGAGATTATTCGCCCCTGTGCACTTTTCTGTATGAAGTAAAGAAAGACGCTTACTCAAAAATTATGCAACACCGGGCAAGTCTGAAAAAGCAGCTTTTTCCCGTATGTAAAACAGAAGAATAAAGGGAGATCAACGTGCATATTTACTATCTGATAATCGATGATTGCGTTTGTCTGGGTATACACCAAATTGATTGTCCCTGTTTCATCGCGGTCATGACTGAATCAAGTCAAAGAGAGTTTGACACCATCTTTGATCCGGTGATTATACAGCGTTTTTTACACTGCGCAGAGAAATTCTTCACAGCACTTGCATCCATCACTCGTAAAAAATGCATATCATAGCTTTAACTAGAATATGGCTTGCAGGCACACACATGAACAGACGAAAGCCGCGACCGGCGAGGTAGAGGAGAGGGGACATTATCTGGTAGAAATGGGAAGGTTTTGAGGCAATGTTTTTGTCTCTTTGGCCGGCCGTCTTTGGCAGACTTCTGTGGGCCAGAGACATAGAAAGAAAGGCGGCCATCTTAAGCAGACTTCTGTGGGCCAGAGACATAGAAAGAAGGGCGGCCGTCTTAAGCAGACTTCTGTGGGCCAGAGACATAGAAAGAAGGGCGGCCGTCTTAAGCAGACTTCTGTGGAGAGAGACATAGAAAGAAGGGCGGCCATTTTAGGCAGACTTCTGTGGACAGAGACATAGAAAGAAGGGCGGCCGTCTTCGGTTAATTGTTTCGCGCACTGGGCAAGGACGCTGCCATGCTGGTTCTAGTAATTTGTCAAATTGTGCGGAGTACGTGAACAGCCTGTACAGGAACATGGATTCTGAGCAATACATATTTGCTTCTAGTTCATCAAACTCCCAAGAAACAGCCGAAGAGAATCAAGCTGGGTTACCAGACCACCATACGAATTGAATGCACAAAGGGTATCAGAGAAGCACGCGTTTCAAACCTGAAGAACTCTATACACATGAGAAACCAGCAGTGTAAAATATGGCCCGTTCATAAAACAGCTGGTCGACGTAGTTTTATATCTATTATTATCATTATTAAGAGTATTTACATAGCATCTATCCCCGGCCAGACACCAAGCTCTAAACGCTTTACAATCCGCATTCTCGTTTACACAACGGGCTGCCTACCTGGGTAGAGCCGACTGAAGAGCTGCCTGTTGGCGCTTCATTCAGTCGTTTCCCGTCTCAATCAGTCAATATCGTTCGTTCAATTTAACAACTCTTCATTCTTTGGATTTTTCACGCATAGCGCATGCTATGTTTAACGTGTCATCCATACCAATGGCCAAACTGGCCTTCTCTGCCGAAACTTGGTGATGGGATTTTACGTGAGTGCAAGATGTTATGCATGCGTTCACACACTGAACCTTGGTTTATAGTCTCTTTCAAAGGACTATTTGGGAAATGGAGTCAGAACCAATGTTAACTCCGAAGGAAAAATCCCCTATACCGAAACGGCCCGGCGGAGATTCGAACCCGCAACCCCAGGATCACCAAGATTACGAGTCCGGCGCTCTGCCAACCGAGCTATTCCGGTGCATGCCTACGATCTAAGGAGTTCTCTGATAGTAATTAACTGGGCGCAAAATCATTTTGCGCCGAACTTTAGGAGATAAGTGATTGCTCGTTCTTCGTGTTCATTGTCCTAAATGCTGTCTATCTTGCCTGAAGAAGACCAAAGAGGTCGAAATGCTCGTGTTTTGTCTTGTAATTTGTTTGTCCCTTTCGTTCGGCGAATAGTTCTGTTTTTCCTTTAAGTTTGTTTCAGTTTCCGCATGCACTCACCTCACTTTGAAAGTAAAGATGATCTGTGTCTTTAAGGCTGGAATTTTTCATCGGAAATCTGCTTCAGTTTAAGAACCTTTAAAGGCAAGTTTATAGAAACTGATTAAAGGTTTCACTGAGAGATTAGTTGATTGATTGATTGATTGATTAATTGATTGATTGATTGATTGATTGATTGATTGATTGATATAGACACTGATTAAAGGTTTCACTGAGAGATTAGTTGGTTGATTGACTGATTGATTGATCTTTAATACGCAAGGATGAAGATTTTAGGCTAAAGCCTAGTCTTACAATCTGTCCCTGTCATGCACACATTATTTCAACACAAATCATTCATACTGACAATTCAACACAGCAACACTGTAATCTAATGCTACAATGACAAGCAGACTGTTCATAAACGTAATGATGACATGTGGGGCAGTCATACAGAGGGGGAAAAAAAAAAAACAAACAAGCAAAAACAGAGAGAGAGAGAGAGAGAGAGAGAGAGAGAGAGAGAGAGAGAGGGGGAGGGGGGGATCGGAGGAGCGAGGGGGGAGAGAATGGTAGGTTGGGGGAGGAGAAGAGGGATGGTAAACAGAGTGGGAATGGGAATGAGCGACTTAATGGAGCTGGCTACATGTTTAGACGATGTATTCAAAGTATGGTTCACAGAAGACTTTGCGAATGGACGTAATAATTTTAAATCGAATAATCTCAATTCTTAAGACATAACGTATTTATGTAAATGTTTCTGGAAAAGTTTTAACGTATTCGTATTTTTTTGTAGACTCGGTGGAAGTGAGTTCCAGACATATGGTCCAGAGTAAGCTAGGATTGCTTTGTATTGATCAATGCGTGGGTAGGGGAGGAGGAATTTCTTCGAGCCAGAAGAGCTGCTTGATCTTGTAAACAGGGCATTGATGCATGGCATAGTATCTGTCGAGTTTGCAAACATAAATAATGCCTATTTGAATTCCAGTTGCTTACTCAGAGGAAGCATTTCAGCGCTTTCAGTTTTTTCATCTGTTGTTAGATCTACGGCTGGATGGAGTAGCTTTGCTGCATGTCTATTGAGAGAATTCAGCCTTTTTTGTGGACATCACTACTCCCGTCCCATACTGTTGAAGCGTAATTGATGCGTGACATTATGTGTGCGTTGAAGAAAAGTTTGAGCACAGTACTGTTGACGTAGCGCTTTAAACCAAGGTAACAGGGAAGGGATTTTGGAGATGATCTTGCATACATTACTAAGAGATGAGATTCCCATTTCAATTCTTTATCTGTCGTTACCCCTAAACACGATGCTTATCTACCTTAGAGAGAGAGAGAGAGAGAGAGAGAGAGAGAGAGAGAGAGAGAGAGAGAAGATGTTTTTTCCCATCTGGCCCTTGTCACTTCAGGGCCCAAGCATCAATCACCAAACAAGAATCATCAGCATAGCCCGCGGAGGGACGAACTTTGATTGATGAAGCAGTCATGCTCGTGTACAGCAACATATATTTATCTTCAACACCGTGTTTATAAACGAAATTGGTTCACATTTGAAGACAATAAGATATGTTGTTCTTGAGAGAGGGAGGGGGGGAGCGGGGGGGGGGGGGGGGGGGGGGGGGGGGAGGGGAGAGAGAGAGAGAGAGAGAGAGAGAGAGAGAGATTTTAAACATGCATTCATATTAAAAAAAAAATCAAAGTAGGAAAAATAAGATAAGAGAAGAAAAAAAAAAGTAAAAAGGCAAATATGAGAGAGAGAGAGAGAGAGAGAGAGAGAGAGAGAGAGAGAGAGAGAGAGAGAGAGGAGAAGAGGAAAAAGAAGAAAAAGAAAAAGAAAGAAAGAGAAACGACACCATTATCCACCACCTACCTCCAACCTCTCCCTCCCCCCCCCCCCCCCCCCTCCAAAGTACACGTGATTATGCAAGCAGTTTGCAGGCTCACACATAATATACACTGCATGAGCACATCATTAATCTTTCACATACTGCACGCACAAACAAAGCGTGTCTAATTATTTACTGTAACGAATTTTTGAAACAAAAGTATTTGTTAACAGCAAAAATCGCTTTGAAAGCAAGTAAATTGTATGTTGGTGATAGTATAGTGATCACATGCATATGAACAGTCACTGGTGATATTAACTACACTGCTAATCGACATAATTAATGAGTGTGTGCAACACATTAAACAATTTTCTTTTGTCAGATCTTCAGCTTCGATGGCATTTAAGCTCTTGTGGAAGTGAGTCCCAGAGAAGGGGATTAGAATGACAAAGACTTGTTTAAAATAGGTCTGATTGGGCATGTGAACTCGGGAGGTTTGTAGAATTTCATGTTAGGATTGAATACTTTGCGGGGGTGGTCCAGATACAATTTCTTTTTGCATGGTCATACCTGTATTGATAGCAAACATACACTTTATATGGTGGAATTTCAACTTGAATATGACCCTATTCTGTAAGGCTCAGGATTTCAGAACTGCTTTAGAGGCACGTTTATGGGTATTGATTACAGGTTTAAGTAAACTTGCGCTGGCCGAGTCTAGTAGTGTCGAACAGTAACTGATTGCAGAAAGTATGTACGAATTCAGGAATGATTTCTGGTATGAAAGGTCAAAACGTGCTTAATCCTGCATAACTGATATAAACGTGCTTATCATGCATAACTGATATATTTGTCTGGATATTGTTTTGTGTGATATTTGGATGTGAGCAGTCCATGAACGATTGTGGTCTATTACTGTTATGCGTAGAACACGGTAAATGTCTGCTTCTTCAATTCTGACATTGAGGAAAACAGAAGGGAACTCTTTTACATTTTGCCTTCTTTGATTGGTTGTTATCAGCAAGACTTCAGTCTTACTGGGGTTCAGTGACATATAACTCACACTGCACCAATTAAGACGCCAACATACTTCTGTAATGATGCATACACAGAATTAAGGTTCGAGCTGTTTGTATGAATCGGGAAATGATCACTGAAAAGTTTACAAGATTGTTCAATATAAGGGGAGCTCGATGACTTAGCTAGAAAATAGGAGAAGACATAAAACTGACCCCTCGGGTACTCCATATCCGACAGATAAGATATTTGATTTTGAAGTATCGAGACAGGCAAATTGTTGCGACTGTCTAGGAATGATGAAATTAGCTGGAGCGCATTTTCTGTTATGCTATGGAATATTTATCATTTGCGTAATAACTTGTGGTGTTTGACATCTAAAACCTCCGCAAAATCAACAAACATTGCTACACGGAATTTATGATCGTCAATATCAGACGCCATTGTTTAGAGCAGTACGACGTGAAATTATTCTCCCTAAAGCCAGACGATCGCTCAATAGATTATATGACTCAGGATGATCGTAAATATGTTTAGTTATAAACAGTAAACAAGTTTATTTATGGTTTTTCCCATGGGATTGGATAACACTGTCAAAATAGATATTGGCCTGTACTTGGTTGATTCGGAATAGTCACCAGATTTGTAGACGGAAATGGCTTTCGCAACTTTGAATTGTGTTGCAAGGTGTCACTTTCCAGTGCACAACTTGTAGATGTAGTGTTTCAGATATGAATGGAGCTGAAAGTTCTAGAATCATAAGATCAGTTCTATCAGATCTACGACTTCCTGTCTCCTTACAGTGACAGTGCGGAATAGTAAACATCAGTTACAGACATCATTTGAACGGTACCGACAGTTGGGAGTGAATGTTCTTGGAATTGCAGAACACTTCAAATTTTTCAAGTTTAGTTAGTCGAGTATTATCTTATTTCATGGTACGTTTCTTTCACACTTGAAAAATGTTTATTGAGTCCATTTGGCATGACGTTGTTTATATGGGTGTTTTACATCGGAGATATCTTATTCGTAAGCATTATAGCCTTCCATATTGGCTTTGAGGCTTGTTTCGAAGAAACAAGACCTCAGTAATATTTCTTTCGCGCAGCTCATTTGGAAGAATTAGCTTTATTTATTGAATTCGTCTGACGAGAGAGAGAGAGAGAGAGAGGAGAGAGAGAGAGAGAGAGAGAGAGAGAGAGAGAGAGACTTGTGTCAAGAGGTGAAGTGGCACCATCTGGAGGAACTTTCACTGCTCATTGTCAAGGCCTGTTCCGATACACTGTGGAAACGGCATTGTATCATCAGCTAGCTAGGGAGCTTTTTCTCTTCCTGTTTACAGAGTATCACTGGACAAAAGCCAGCTGAGTCCACTCCCTGACTATAGACCTTCGAACGCACGCATATATTTCCCTCCATCTCTGTCACACACACACACACACACACACACACACACGCACACACACACGCGCACGCACGCACGCACGCACGCACACACGCAGCACGCACGCACGCACGCACGCACGCATGCACACAGCATGCACGCACGCATGCACGCGCGCGCGCGCGCGCGCGCACACACACACACACACACACACACACACACACACACACACCAATTACCACCAAGACAAGACACCACAGAGTTAGACGACCTGACCATTACCGTTGAAGGCGTGGAGAAGCCGTATTGCAAACTAGGCCAGACAACATCAGTTAAAGAGTTCTCCGAGAACTTGAGTCTGAGCTTTGCGCTCAACTTGACCCTGATTTCCAACTCACCCCTCCAAAGCGGGGTACTTCCACGGGGCTGGGAGACACCTATATCATACCTGTCTTAAAGAAGGAAGAACGCTACCGCTCTGAGATCTGCCGACCCCATCTCACTTACCTGCATCGACTGTAAAGTAATGGACCGTATCATCGTCAATAGCGTCATGCCTCATGTACAAGACAACGGCATGATTGTTCCAGAATAACATGGCTCTTGGCGCGGAAGGTCCTGCGAAACCCATTGTCGATGAGCAGACCAGTGATCTTCCAGGCAGGGAGGCAGGTTGACCTGGTAATGATGTAATTTCAGAAGGCGTTTGACAAGGCTAACCACAGCCTTTTGAACAACGACTAGATCGTGAACTTCCTTAAAGACCCCACAGCAAGCAGGCGTCGTCAATACAGCAAAGTCGATTTTTATTCCCATGGATTCAGGAGACTCCGTTCTTCGCCCAGCATACTTCCTCCTCTACATAATGATCTCTCCGACCAGACTGACTCCAGAGCAGAGGTTTTTTGCGGATGACACTATTTGTCGATGCCCTGTCTCATCTGACAAAGACACCAGGCCGTACTTCAAGGTCTCCAGAAGCTGGAAGCATGTGAAGACAGCTGGAACATGAGTTTCAGTCCTCGCAAGTGTCAAGTCCTGAGAGCAACCCAGAAGACGAGGACGTACGACAGAATGTAAGATCTTCATGGCCAGCCACATCAGGAGGTCGTCACCACCACCACCACCACCACCACCACCACCACCAGCATGTGTCTTGGCAAGATCCTATCAGGAGACACGTCTTGGGAGCCCCACATCTACATCATCAAACAACAGACCAAGCAGAACCAGGAGGACGCTGAAAAACAAAGGGAACAGGTATGAAGGATAGGGGTTATAGGGTGCTTGTCAGACCAGCACCACAACACTCTCTGTCCGGTGTGGGACCCTCTCAGTGACAATCATATCACGAGCTTGGAAGGCGCCCAGCTGTCGAGCCGCAAGCTGGCTGTGTCAGAAATACAGGAGAATCTCCAGGTGTGGACGACAGGTTGTCCAGCTTGGCGTGGTCTTCACTGCTGTCCAGGAGACGAAAGGCACGTATATGAACTTTCACAAGTTTTTTAACAAATCAATCTCCATACGTAGCCAGCATGCTCCGTCCCCAAATCCAGGCACACAGCGAGCCCGCCACATACCACATCCCAGTTGGTCCTACCCTGTTCACCCCCTACAAAACAGATCAACGGAAATTCTTTTTTTCTTTCTCCTTGCACAGTTGTGGACTGGAATGTGCTCTCAGTGAAGGTAGTATCTGCACGCTCCGCAGAGTCATCCCGATTCCAAATCTGACAGCTTCTCCTCCCTCTCCTCCCTCGCAAATATTGTTTTCCCCTTAACTAGTATGTGTGCCGCGCTTTGTGGACCTGGGCATGGCTCTATGTCCAGGCCGTGTCTGGGGCTGTGCTATAGAGCTCCATTTATACGGAGTCTGTAAAGCGTTCGGCCTGCCAGCAGCACCACATGTAGTGGTACTTTCTGTGTCAGGTAGTTGTTTGTATAAGACTGTTCATGTTTTATGGCTCATGTTATTTGCTTTGTCTGCTTTTCCGCCCTATCATGTGTGAAGTAGTCCTAATCAAGCCGAAGGTTTACCTGAAGGAAGAAGGAGGAAGCCATGCAAACGCCACCAAGTTGAATCGAGTGAGATAAGGCAGAGGTCAAAGTTCACTCTTGAAAAACCATGGAGATGACAGTTAGAGGCGGTCCGCAGGCGCAGGAGATATTGACTGTGATAAGTCAGTGTTCAGACATAGTCTACCACACTCTCAGACCTCGTCAACCACACGCAAGTCGCACTGCCAGGTCATTCGCTCACCTGAGCTTTCCACCTTGCTTTACGCGCGTGCACTCTGCACGAATGCTGCCATTCGAACAAAGAAATTTAGTCACAGCGACATCAAAACAGAATAAAACTTTGGCAGCGGTCAGACGCAACCAGTAAGACAATAATGCTTTGATATGAACGTAGGTACCTGTTCATAAACTGTAGAAATCGGCCCACCTTACATCTGTGTACTGTTATTGATCGTCGCTGTAAGGAAATTGCCTACTCGTTAAGTCGACCCACAAGACTCACACGACACAACCGAGGAAACTTTTTACAGAACGGAAAATAATGGCCCACTGTACAAATAACTACCGGTAGCATGCAATAAATGGTATATATGTTCAAAATCCATACCAATATACCATTACATAAACTTACTTAATTTATTCCACTGGCAAGAAAACGTTATGATTCGTATATAAATAAGTAGATATACAATAAGATGTATTAAAACCAAGTTTTGCAGTTTTAACAATTGTTCAGAATCCTCTTCCTGCATCAATCAAGGCATTCCAATAACATTGCAGTCTTTACATCAGTCATACGAAAACTACAGCTGCGATCCAAATATGCCACCATCTCTCTCTCTCTCTCTCTCTCTCTCTCTCTCTCTCTCTCTCTCTCAGGTTTCCTCGAGACATCGAGACCTTCATTTGACATCACTTTTTAATCTGTTCTTATCGTCTTTGCTTGTTAACAACATCATGAATACTAGGTGTGCCACTTTCAATTCCTACATTGTTCAAACTGTTTATCCCTTATTCATATCTATTTCACCTTACAAACTGTTGTACCCAACACACGGTGAAAACGTTTCAGAATGTACTGCCCCTACGACCATCAAGTATGGAATTTGGACTTTGAGCTCTGTCGTTGTCTCTCCATACTTTGTTAAAAACACGGTAGAGAGAGCAAGGACGGGTTGGAAAATTGAACACTGCACTAAACATTTACCCTTGAGTAACAAAGCTTTGGACTGCTTGCTCATTTTCGTTGTCCTAATAGTTTTGCATCTTGCCTGAAGAAGACCCAAGAGGTCGAAATGCGTCGTGTTTTGTCTTGTGATTCGTTTGTCCATGTTTTTTTTTTTCCCGATTCGCTAATATTCATTTAAGATTTATAAAGCTTTGGAGGGTTAAATTCTTCTATCTGCTCCCCTTCACACACCGCGATCTCCTACCTCTGTGCGCAACATGCCAAAACACACACACACACACACACACACACACACACACACACACACACACACACACACACACACACACACACACACACACACACACACAGGTAGCACACACACACACACACACACACACACACACACACACACACACACGTGCGCGCGCGTGCAAGTGGGCAGAAGGTGGTGTAGAATACAATGCACACTGAAAGAGTTCGGGGCACCCCATAGACTGAGATCATTACAAATCAAAGGGCAGAGAGAGAGAGAGAGAGAGAGAGAGAGAGAGAGAGAGAGAGAGAGAGAGAGAGAGAGAGATGTGTGTGTAGATCATTTATGCTCATCAAGTGATCTGGAAGTCAGTGATAAAAAAAATGCTAAAATCTCTTGCCAGTGCGGTTTGGAAAAAAACAAACAAACAAACAAAAAACAAACAAAACACAACAACAACAACACACTTAATCTCATGGTCGTGGTGATGGCACTAGCAATTAACGTGTCAGAGTTTCACTGTATCTAGGGTACAGCATTATTGCAGACGAAGACCACCCCGGGCTTTCTGCTGCTCTAAACTCTCCTGAACTGAAGTAAGTACCCATTGGGTGGGCAACAACGTCGTAGTTCACAGCCCTTCCACCCCTCCCCACCCTCCCTTTCCCTTTTTTCAGTACGAAAAACGCCTCTATTTGATACATTATGATTTTTTTAGATACAGAAAAAGGGGGTAGGGCTGAGGGGCGGGGGTGGGGGATGGGGGCTGTATATACAACATTTTTTTTTTTCTTGAATCAAGGTCAAAACATTCTCCCCCGTATGTGATTCAACTACGTGACCCACTAGCTGCATTGCCGAACTCTACGCTGTTCAGACTCCTCAACACGATGGGCTCATCAACTTAGTTCATTCTACTGTAGTGTCATTTTCTTTCTTCTTCTTTTCTTTTTTTGTGTGTGTGTGTGTGTGTGTGTGTGTGTGTGTGTGTGTGTGTAAAATTATAGTGTTTTTTACTAAAAAAAAAAAAAATCAGGCTGGTTGTGACCTCGTGTTGAAGTCTCATAGCTCTCTACCACCTTTCACACCCCACCCCCCTTCTCCATCTCTATAACCTCCCTTTGCCTTACTTTAAGGAAAACAAATGAAATGCTTACTTGATCACACTTTTTGGCATCACAGCCTCACAGCCTCCAAGTTTGAAACGCAAAAGAGCGTACACTTCATCTGGATGGGCAAAAGATTTCAAAATATCCATGCTGATCGAACAAAATCCGCATGCGTGTCTTGGAAATAATCAAGTCGTCTGCTAAGAATCTTTGATTCACACATAAAAGAAAACCTGACAGACAGTTTCTGTTAACTTTAATGAACTGCCGTTGAACGTAATAAAGTGGGCAGACACAATTGCAAATTATGTATGTATGGATGATTATCGTTTGTGGTCGATTCTTCTTCGAGTGAGGCAAGCGGCTGTTCGAAGCGGTCGCCTGAGATACATGGTCCGAGAGCAGACAGCTGATTTCGTATAGTAGATGAAATGCTGGAATCTATTGGGTAATTTAGAACAGGAGATTCCCCGTGATGTCCAATCACATTATTCTTTACATTTCGTTCTGGAAATCCTCAGGGGAACATTACTCTTGGTCCTAGCCCGAAGAACGACCACCGAGACATCACAAAAATGGGCATACCCGTACGGACAGGTAAAAAAAAAAAAAAAAAAAAAAAAAAACTAGACTGGCATATGCAAGCATAATGCCGTTTGAAACGGTTTGATAACGTTTGTTTGGCCCTTTCGCCTTAGTCATGCTGAAGATATTTTTTCTTAAAGGAGAGCCAGGAGGAATAACGAGATCACCTCACGAACGCCTGCTGGCGCTATGACTAAAGCCAAGTAGCAGTCAGCGTCGCCGGTCTATTTCCTGGTCGATGCACATGCATGTTCAGATGGGTAGATCTATATATACTATAAGACGAAATAATAATGTAAATAGTGTGTCGAGATGTCCACTTGTTTTGCTTGTACATTATTTATGATTCTGTCATTTTTTTTCTTTTATCGTTAACTCTTGCAACAAACAAATGAACAACTTCAAGACATTTGAATGAAACTTTTGCCGACTGTATTCAAGCAAACTTTAACCATGTTTTACATGATGGAATGCATTACAGTCAACAATCAAAACAGCAGTGACGTGAGAACCTTCATGACAATCATTAAAGAAAACAGTAAAGTGCACTTGATTCAGAGGAGAGTGATTTGAAAAATCATGCAATTTCAGGGCTACACCCCCCACAGTCGTTAGTAATTAATATGACAGCACATTGAAAGGCGTCACAGCATGTTTTAAGTCCATACCCCTGTATTCCTCATCAATGATAAATGATCTGCCCATCTCATCATGCCATCATAGAGCATTTACCAAGGTACTATCTTTGAAGGAAATCGAGAAGACAGAGCAGTGTCAAGTCAAATGATGTGGGTTTCACTGTTTAAAAGTCTGTGTTCTAAATTTTGGTTGGCAGTATTAGACAATTAAGTCTGATTTAGTTTTTCAAAATTTTTCAGTATTTTTAATTTAAGTAATATTGAATATACTTGTCACTGTGGTGTTTATGTTGCATAATAATATGTGCAGGAGAGAGAGAGAAGGAACCACTTTTTACAGCAGAGAGGAAGGAGAGGGGAGCGTGGGGGAAAGTTAGGGGAGAGAGGAAGGAGTTCATTTTTTTTTTTTAAGCTTAAAGTCATGTTGGAATAGCAGCAGCAAAATTTAATCTCCTTCAGTGGATGAAGTATATTTGACCACAAACTTTAAGGAAAGGGGGGCAGAAAAGCAAATTCTGTGGTCCCTTCTGCCCCGCTTTCATGGTGAACTGGGTTTCAGTTTCCTGTCATGTTCATGCCCCTGCTGGGGTCATTGCAGTCCACAAGTGTAGTGGGGACTGTTATTGAATGGATGGGGTGTACCCTTTGGAAGTTGACATTCCCTCAAGTGTTATTACTGATTTACAGCTGTCATCAGTAAGGGGCACAATCGGTTGTTTCATGTCTTTGTTGGATCAAAATACTGATTAGACACCCCTGAATACCATAGAAGTGGTTCAGCAGCAGTTCAGTGTTGCTTCGGTTTAGTCACCTCATGAATTCTTGAAATTGTTTTTTTTTTCCCCTGAATTTTGTAGTTAGGAGTTGAAAGCATTTTATTTCCTGTGGTAATAATATTCAAAGTCCACAGCATTTTGAAAAATCATTGAAATTTAGGACAGCCCCATTTAAAACAGTTGGAATCTCAGTGGGCTTGATTATCTATCTCAACCAAGCATCAGTGAACAGTGTTTTAGTGGCTAAGCGGACATGCGCCATTCCCTCAGAAGAGATCACCAAGAATAAAGAAAGAGTGTATTCATTCTCTCAGTTCAAAGGACCATGCAAACGGGATTGTGGATTGTCAAATGCACAATGAAAAATAAATGAGATTACTGTACAGCTGTGATTGAGTTATATGAATATAGGTTAATTTAATTAAGAAACACTTTAAATTAAAAAAAAAAAAAAGAAAAAAAAAAAAGCATTTGTGAAGGATTGGTGTGCAAGTGTGTGTGTGTGTGTGTGTGTGTGTGTGTGTGTGTGTGTGTGTGTGTACATGCAAGAGACGACACCTACACAACACTCAGCCCCCTAGCAACACTATGCTCTGAATTGCCCTTGACAGATTCCCTGATTTGTCTGTCCACTACAGCAACCTGGGTATGGGGGCCCTCCTGGTTACCCCCAGCCGGGAGCCCCTGGGGGCTATGGACAGGCGCCAGGTTATCCTGGAGCTCCTAATCCTGCTGGGTATGCTGGTGCCCCTCCACCTGGGGGCTATGGAGGAGCTCCTCCTCCTGGGGGATATCCTGGATATCCAGGTGATTACCTTTTTTTTTTCTTAACCTTTACCATGCTTCCTAAGTCTCCCGTGACTCAATAAAAACAACATATGTAATGAACGGATAGAACTATGCTCACGAAATCTTAGAAGTTTGTCAACAATCTTAGTAGCCGTGGGTCAAGAAATTTCATATATGGGCACAATCAATTATCAGCGTAATTAGTCGTGGTTCCCCCATTTCAATGGGTCGCACATGACCAATACCTTTAGATGAGGAATAAGTTGCTGAACCACTCTTTTATCAGGTGTGGGTCTGACAAGACCCATGTGATTTGAACAGGGATAAGCAATAGGAAAAGCCTGTACAAAATTGTGGGTCACGGGCAATGCGTACGATCAGGTCTGTGTAGCCAAAAAAAATCATCTGGTAAAGGTTAAATGACCCGGTTCAGGATGACTGGGTCCTATCAACAGTGCAGGACATAGCCTGACATTGTCCTCTGTCCTGCCATTTCCTTGGAGCTTGTGATTTTTGGATTTTTTTTTTTCTTATGTCAGTTTACCAGAGGTAATGTTTTCGGTTAATGATATTCACTCCATGAAGTAAATGAGCTCCTGGCATGTGTTATTATTATCTGAATGTCTGCCACATGTGTTTGAAAATTTCTTCTCCTGTTGTTAGTGTGAAATCAAGTACAAACAGGGGTGATTGAAGGCTTTTTTTTTTTTTTTTTTTTAATTTCAAGAAGCCAGCTGGGTGTTAGCTGGCAGAAACAGCTTGTAACCAAAGTTTGATTTATGCGTTGCTGTACTGCAGAGCACTCACACACAGAGAAAGATAGAAATCTCACATGCATTGCAGATCAAAATCAAGAAGACAGTTTTAAATTTACTCTGAAAGAACAAGATTCATTGTTGGATGAAAAATGCCTAGAACAAGTGTTACCAAGAGGCACTAACTTTGTCTGTGGTGTGGCGTACTGTCCATGGGAGATAACTCTTCTCATCAGGCAGGTTGGCGTGTGGGGCAACTGTGTGGTGTTGAAGGGCGGAAAAACCTCTTACCACCAGGCTACCTCATGGAAAATGTCAGCCCCAGTGATTTTTTCTGATTGCGTTCAGCTACTGGGCAAGAGCTGTCATCACCCATGTGTGGACACTTAATTTCTGAGTCGACCAAAATGAAGAATGATCTTTTTATTATAAAGAACAGTATGGCATGGGGAGCTGTGAACAAATACTCAGATTCCAAATGTCTGTTCTGTTATAATTTATCAGTCATTTATTTGTTCTATTTACGCAAATATTTATCATTGTTATTTGCTGTCACTTTGATGTAACAGATAATTCCAGCAGATCACAGAGACCATAGCTTTACACTCACAAAACTTAGAATCACAAATCATTCATGTTATGAAAGATGTTTCCTTCCTTTAAAAACGTGAGACATAAACACTTTATAGCCAAGTCCATGAAAATTCTGTTCAGAGATGTCCCACCTGACGTGATCTTTGAGTTTCTGAGGGAGATTAACATTTTTCATCTGATTTACGATTTTATGGAAGAAAGATTTTTAACGAAGTTTCTAGTGCATTTTTAGAAGATGTTTTTAAAGAGATGTGTGAAAAGTTTTTTTTTTTTTTTTTTTTGACGACTTGTGAGTTGATTTTAACGTGGTGACAGCCCTGATATGGCCCTTTGCGGTCGGCTGGGCTGTAAGCAATATTACCTTACCTTACCTCCTTTAAGAACTGAAAAATCACTTTGGAAGGAGCATTGTGTTGAGAGTTGGGGATGGGTCAGTGTGTCCTCTAGGGGAAGGACTTAGAATGTTTTGTCTGTTAGAGTTGTGGTAAAATTTCACCTCCACCCTCTCTCTTACTAGTTATGTAAGGAGCAGCTTTCCAGTATTAGTCATCGAAAGAAATTTTCTTTTACCGGGACTGTTAAAATACTCAAAAAATGGCTCAGGATAAGTTTCCTTAGGCTTGTACTCATAAAAGTACTGGGAGCTCTGAAAGACAGAGTTAGAAGTTCAAACATTCAATACTGATTGAACAACAAAGAACTGACACAAGTTAAGTGCACTTTCACACATCAACTTTACTTGTTTACAAGGGTGAAATAGTCATATCAATTTTACCAAGAGTCAGTCAGGCTGACTTTTGGTTCCCACTGTTTCATCATTAAGAGAGGGAAAGTTCAGGATGAGCTGAGCTGGAGTCCACATGGAATATCAGAACTTGTTGAGAGGAGAGGATAGTTGATCTCTCTCTTGTTGCTGGTGGCTGATCCACTTCTATGGACCTGCTGCTCTCAGTTGCAGGGCTGTGGGTTTTCTTCACTACCAGGCTTGCCCAGGGTAGACAGGGACCCAGGTTCTAGTACAAACAGAACCTGGTCTGTAGTGAAGCAGCTGAGAGCCTGGCTTGTCGAGTTCACACACTTGCCCTCTGGCTTTCAGAAAATGTGTGAGATCCCAGCAACAAAGGATTAGTCTAGCCTAACATAATATCTGCCATGATTATCAATCTCCACTGTTCAGATTTTGGGTGGAGTTTAACAAAGAGTAGGAGACAGTGATATAATGCTAAACAATTTTTAGTCAAAGAACTCTTCAGTTTTTCTTATGAAGTAAATTGCAGTAACTTGGAATACAGTAAGACCAAGTACACAAGTGCTGTAGACTTAGAGTCACACACCACAAAGTATTCCAACCATCAACAGTATTCATAAATCAACTTGCTGTTTTCACCCAGTATAGGCATACTGCTTTCCCAATCAGAATTGATCATTCAGTTATCAACTAAACAGATAGAATTGCACACTAGCAAAAGTCAGATTGTACACAAAGAATGGTGGTCAGATTGTCAACAAAGAATTAAGGGATATTTTGTATCATTTAAGAGATACCATGGTTTTGTTATGTCTCTGGGTCATGGGTGACCCACGACGCCTGGCAAAGGATAAAGCGAGTTGCTGTGCTTCCTGTGTGTAGGAGGCCAGTGGGGGGGGAGTGGATCCACAAGTAGCGCAGTGGTTTCAGACAGTGGACACGGATCGCTCTGGGCGTATCACGGCCCGAGAACTACAGCAAGCCCTCGTCAATGCCAACTGGTCGCAGTTTAATCAGGAAACCTGCCGCCTTATGATTGGTGAGTTCTTTTGGAAAACCTTTCACATACCATACCATCATTCCCTCCCCACCCCCATCTGTTCTTCTCAGCCCATTTGTGAATGGGGGGGGGGGGGAGGTCATGATTAAGGAGCTTGCTTGTGTGTGTGTGTGTCTGTGTGTGTGTGTATGTGTGTGAGAGAATTAATTTCTGAGAGAGAGAGAGAGAATTGAGAGAGAAAGCAAGAGAAATGATTTCTGAGAGAAAGCAAGAATTGATTTCTAGGTTATTTGGTCCATTGCATGCATGATTTCAGAATTATGTGGTCAAATTTATGATTACAGCTGATTTAAAAGCACAGTGAAAGTGATGTCAAATGATGCGTACATTATCAAATGGTGCACACACGTGTGTGCCCTTTTATTTTTTTCTTTTTACTTTTTTTCTTGTTAGTTTTACAGCTGAACAACAAAATATGAAATAAAAAGTTTGAGAGGTAAATAAGTGAATGAGTTAACTACATCTGAAATGAAAAAAAAAAAAAACCTTCTGCGAAGTTCGAGTGTGGCTGTCTTAAACAGCGGGATAAAAAAAGTCATACTCGCAAAAAACTCCACTCCCTTTGTTAGATAGATAGGATTAATCCATGCCTGTCTGTACAGGGAGTGTCTGCAGGAGTATCAGCCTATCACCCTGCATATGCAGAAGAAAAAAAAGAAAGGAAAAAAAAAAAAAGAAAAAGAAAAAAACAAACAATGAGGACGGAAGAAAAAGAAAAAAGAAAAAAAAAGTGCCATGAAATATAATCAGTTCTAAACAGTGTGTTTTACTTTCCACCAGGCATGTTTGATCGTGACATGAGTGGCACCATCGACATCAATGAATTCCAGTCACTGTGGCACTACATCCAGCAGTGGAGGAGTACATTTGAGCGATACGACACCAATCGGTCTGGTTCCATCGAAGGCAGTGAGTTGCAAGCAGGTAATTAGCCGGCAGTTCAGCAACGAGGGTGAAGTAAAGGTGGGAGGGGGGGGGGGGGGGGGTGGGGGTGGGAGGGGGGGGGGGGGGTGGGTCATCATGTGCATGATTGATTAGTGATTTCAGTAATATCAGAGATATAATTTTGAAGACCGGTTTAATATTTTTCGCAATTCAGGCACTGAATGGTAACTAAGAGCAAGATCACTACTAGCGTTGACTGGTGGGCTTATGCAGATGAGGTCACAGTTGCTGAGTAGCAGATCATACGCTAGTGTTATGAGCATTGTTTTCTTTCCTGTGATAGCATCGTCTGTCAAATGTTTATCATGTGACCATCAAACTTTTTTTTTTGCACATTTTACAGTTGAATTGATCACTCCATATTTCACCTGACCAGCAATTTTTCCTTGAGAAGCACGTTCGTCAGGGCATCAGGTAAACAGGAGAAAGAGATTGCACAATGCCACTCAGGAGGTTTTAGACAAGGATTCGCCACCCACAGTGCCTGTTCCTGATGAAAATGTTGTCAAAGGGTGCTCCAGGCCTTTTTACAGTGATTTTGATAGTAGCATTGATACTGCTTGCAAGTCGAAGCAAGTAGCTTGGGTTTTGTTTTTTGTCTGCTGCACGACTGATCAGAGTACTGTGTACTGCTAGAGTGGTAGTAGTAACTATAAGTGTTGCTTGAGGAAGGTTAAAGTAAACTGAAATATTGCAGTTATCTCATGGGTGTTATGTGGCTTCAATTCTTCATTTTCCTAGTAACTGTAAGTGTAAGAGAAGTGCTACTGAGGGGCATGCAAAAAAAAAAAACAAAAAAAAAAAAAACTGAATAACTCCAGTTACTGCCTGCAAGAAGCAGCTCTCATGAAGCTGAGGACCCTCCCTAACATGTCAATGAAACTGTGATTAACATCCACAAGCATCAAGGAAGAGGCTTTTTAAAGAGTTACTTTCAGCAAGCAGGCATCACAGCTTACAGGCTACCCCACGTCTGCCAGGTCATGAGACCATAACGCTGAAGAGTTACAGTCAGATAAATTAATAAAAGCTTTTGAAAAAGACAGATTTGAAAAGAGGGTTTCATACATGAAACTTTTTTTCTGCTTTTAGGAAAAACTACAATAGAAAGAGTACATACAGCAGTGGAGGTTTGTAGGAGATTTAGCAGCAGAGGTTTGAAGGAGACAATCTGTTTGATTTGTTTCTTTTGGATTTATTTGGGGGGTTATTTGTGAGGCACGTCATCTGTCAAACAAATTCACCTTGATTTAAGTATAGTTTTTTTTTTTTTTTTTTTTTTTTTAATTTTTGCAGGCCAGCACAAAGATAGGATGGGATTCAGCACTGCCCGTACTAGCCATTGGTTGCTTTGACAGATAATAGAGGCCGGTATAAGTGAAGGTTTTCCACATCACATGCATGTCTCATTTCATACCTTTTATCCTGCCCTGTGGTCTTCCCTCTGTTACCGCCCTTGTCTGATCTTGCCCTCCCGTTTTGCACTCTTTTACTGGCAAGCTTTCATCAACTCTCTAGCATGATCCTGTTCTGACTTTACACTGGTCTGCAAAACGCCTGCCAAACCTTGTGGTCAGCTGGTCTCACTGGCCAGATTTCAGTATGTACTGGAGATGAGCTACATGTTATTATGTACTGGATAAGAACTGCATGGTATTTTCCTTTTTTCATATGCTCTGTGGCTGTTATTGTTCTTGCATTTGCTAAAAATTCATTTTTGTTATCAATCCCACCTGTTTCCATTTTTTTTCTAGCATACCAGCAGATGGGATACAATGTTTCCCCACGCTTCGTACAGACCGTGCTGTGTACAAGTTTGACCACTTTCGGCAAGCGCTCTTTGACCCTCGACAATTTCATCCAGTCCTGCGTCATGCTCAAGTCCCTGACAGATGCGTTCAAACAGCGGGACACAACCCCATTCAGGCACGGTCAACATGGCGTATGAAGACTTCCTGACCATGGCCGTCCTATACAAGCCATGAACTGTCCGGAGTGAGGATCTCAAGGGCTCTGTGTTTGCAACGTAACATGTACAGTACTTAACTGGCTACATGGTTTGTTCAGTGCTCACAGCCAGTTATTAAGATTTCTTGTTCTCTTCTTCTTCTTTCCCCCTCCCTCCTTCCTGGCCCCAAACCTATCCCCATCCTCCTAGTGGTTCCCTCTTCTCATCTGTTTCTCGAATCTGGATTTTTTTCTCTCTCTTTTTTTTTGTTTGCTTAAAATTTGATGGGTTTGAGTGTAATTTTTTTTTTTTTTAAATTTCACCTTTGTACATCAGAGTCCAGAGTTGTTCACTCCGTGTGATGGGATTTGGTCTGTCTTCTGTTGTCCTATGTAAACAGAGAGAGAGAGAGAAAACACATGATCACTATTGATGATCGTGGGGATACTGCTGCCCTGAAAGTGTCTGATGTGGTTGGCTGGGGTTTAGTGAACTGATAATGTAAAATTAGATTTATTGTTGTATTGCAGTCTGGAATAATGGCCAGCAGGTCTATGCTCAGTTGACGTTGAAATAAGGTTAATTGATTGACTACAATCTTGACTGGACATTCAGAACAATCATGAATTTTGCAGATCTCTTCGGTTCATTGATTTTTTGCAATTTTGACAGGACACTCTGATCAACCAATCATGATTTTTTTGTAGATCCTTCAGATAAACAGAAAACGAGAAAAGAAAAGTCAAAACATTAATGTGCCCACCAGAGTTATAGAGCCTTGAAACAATTTTTTTTAGTGATTTTTACATTTCATTTTGCCTTTTGTTAATATGTATTGTATATCATCATCATAAAAATGCTCTTTGTCCCTCCGAACGCCCCCTCCCCCCTCTCTCTCTTTTTCTTTTTCACCCTCAAAATTTATTTTTGGTGTATGAACAACACAGCAGTCAGCATAGGATGTGCACCTGTGATTCAGGTCACATGTGAAACAACATGTGCAATGAATAGTCACATTGACATCACACATGCCTTGAATAAATGAAAGCAGTTTTAATGCTCTACGTTCTGTTTCAGGTTAGAATTCTGTTTCCGTACTGTTTCAGCCAGCACTGGCACGACACACTTGTTAGCTGAACAACTTGTGGCAAATTGTGTCTGTTTAGAGCTAATTTCTCTTCTTCCTCTTAAATCAGCTGCTTGTCAGTTCGGAGCATTCTGAATCTTTAACAAACAAAACATGAAAGATTGTCTCAGGGAAGTCTGAAATATTCTTTCATAAACTGCATCTGAATGCTAGAAATATAAAGTATCAGAAAAAATGCCACTTTGATTTGTTCTGTGCTGCCACCATTGTGTGCTGATTCTCCATCGTCTGCTGATTAATTAATTGTCTCATCCACATGTTTTGTTTGGGTTTTGTAACAGAAATGGAGTATGTGGATTTGTTGAAGGCAAGGCATGCTGATGTTCAGGTGTCCTGTTTGAACTTTGATTCTCAGCACACTGTCACATCAGTTGCAGAAGTTGTCAGTCAGCCAGTCATAGGAACTTGTGATTTTCGCTCCTGTTCTCTCTTTTCCAAGTGTGAATGCTCGTGTGTAAATCTGA
Organism: Conus betulinus; assembly: GCA_016801955.1. Taxonomy (NCBI): domain Eukaryota; kingdom Metazoa; phylum Mollusca; class Gastropoda; order Neogastropoda; family Conidae; genus Conus; species Conus betulinus. The sequence continues at coordinate 34,650 of JADBJO010005716.1, read as the reverse complement.
TCAGGATGAACAATAATTAAACCAATGAGAACATAGAACTGATCTGAAGAGATGGTCAGGCATTTGAAGAGAGAGGCTACATGAATGCGAAATTGCCCAGGTTACATAAACAGTGGCACATCAGCTGGCTTCTTATCATAACAGATAATAATGCTTGTGTAGTACACAGATGTAGGCTATTTCTTTATACTATACAGCATATTGGAGCTCTTCTTTTCAACAGATGTGATAGAGATTTTTTTTTTGCAGTTGGCAGAATAAGGTAGAAATATGCTAAATAATCAGCAGATAGTCTATAGCTACATGAATTAAGCAGGCTGCCAGGAATGTGGAATTGGATTTATGTATAATTTTGATTGGACGACACGTTTATATTCAGCACATTCATGATTTTCTGTCTCTTATGTCTTGGGGGGATTAATCATACAAAAAGTGTCATGGATACTGCAGTGCCAGAGAAACAACGGAAGAATAACTTAGTAATGGTGTGCATTGATCTTGCTTCCTTGTGGGTTTGGTCACAGTGCATTTTTTGTACATTGGGATTTGTGTAGAGTTGCTGAATGCTCTATGAGTGTGTTTCATTCTAATGGCATCCATTATTACTCATTGCCATCTGCAGAGGCTGTTTTTGAAGATTTGTTATCAGTTATTTGTCCAAACTCATGATAAAACACAGATACACATCTTTAGAAAAAAATCAGAATATATTTTTAATTCGTTTGTTTTAGAATTTGATTTTTTTTTAAATAAAAGTTTTCACTGGATGTGTCAATATCTGCACTTTTTTCCCAGTCCGAAGTAACCATAATAATGCTGACAGAAAGCAGCTTTCTTAATTACTGACTGACTGACTTGTCATAGATCGTCCTCTCTTACAGTAAAGAAACTGGCTGTATCCAATGTCATGTATCTTCAGATGATAATCAAGTGTCTTTATTGGACATACATACAAGTTTTGCTTTGAGGGGAAAATAAATAATTGTTGAAAATGTACAAATTTGAATACACACACTGTTCTGGATGTGTGCACATAAACACAGACACACAAAGACAGACACACACACAGACAGACAGACACACACACACACACACACGTGCGCAGTCTTTCTTGCAGTTTTGCTTTTTTTTTTTTTTTTTAAGCCATATTCACAATTTGCAAAATGAAATGCAATTTGTTATTCAGATTGATTATAAAGTGCAAATGTTGTTAGCATCGGTGCTTTTTTTATACTGCTGTGTTAGGTCTTATTAAAGCATTGGATTCTTTTAGCGATGAGTACTTTTTTTTTCCCAAAGAATAAGAGGGTAGGTGATTGGAAAAGGGAAGTATTGTGTCAATATGTGGCTAGGGTTGAGCATGTGCATGTATGTGTACATGTTAGCATTCAGTGTGTATGTGTGTTTGCTGAATTAGGTTATTAAGTACTCTTTAGTGCTATGTACTATTTCGTCTTGTTACATCTAACTTTTTGACATGGCCTGTACAAATAAGGACTCTTTCTTGGTTCTGTCTTGATCATGTAATTCTTTTTTTTCTGTTAACTGACCAAGATATACATACTAGTTTATTCCCAGCTTTTGTTTTCTTTACAGGTTATGTTACTTCACATGTTTAACTAAAGTGGCATTACAGTCACATGTACACATTTTGATATCAGTATAAATGTGTGTCGATGTACTAACACATGGTAATGCCTCTAGAATGCTGGTCAGCTACATTCTGTGAATATTGTACCCATTCTGTTCGGTTTTTTTTTCTGTGTTTTGATTTATGTATTTTAGAGTGCCTATTTCTTTGACAGAAATACAGGTGTAAGTGAATAAAGCGTTGTTGGCTTTCTTCCTTGTTCATCTGCAAAAGTGTGGTGCAACAGATGTAGACAGGTGTGGCTGGGGGGTGGTGTATTCCTGGGGATGGCTTTAGACTGCATACCTTGGATTTTTATTGTACAACTATCATAGTGATAATTATCAGAAAGACACCCATTGAAATAAAAAAAAAACAAAAACAAGAACTGTCTAAACAGACTGTAACAGTCTTCTTCCAGACTGTAAGATTTGCATTTTTGGAGATTGCATTGCTGACTACCTTGCCCTCTGGAACATTGTGTATTTCTTGGATTCTTTTGAACACCATACTGCGTCTTTCCTGAAAATGTGGATCACTGAAAGCCTCTTGGTTCAGGTACAGGTGGAGGTGACCTGTGATAGTTGCCGACGGGAATCTGACTGCCATCAACTTCCACTGGCTCCAGAGATAGACATAAACCCTGGATGATGATCCATAACATTGATAACCTTTGACGCCTTAAGGAGAGAGAGAAGCACAAGATGAATCATTTCGAATGTCTGTCCTGAAATGCAAGATGCACAAAATCCTGCACAAGGAAGCCCGTACATCACAGAGTTTTCAGAAGACCAAAATTAGAGCTTGTCGCTCTGCATACTTCTAATGTAGATCACCCAGGTAATTTGCCATAAGAGAAAAGTAAAGGGCTACTGTAACAGACTCAGACAATGACTAAGTACATCACTCAACAATAACAAAAAATGATGCAATAACAAAAAATGATGGAGTAAAGGAGAAGCCTGTGCTATGAATGGTGAATTGGGATGGAAGAAAGTCATTTGAAAGATCAAAAATGAATGCCCAATTCTCTGGAAGAACAAATGGACCACCCGTATTGCTTCCATGAAGAACTTCAGGACTTAGATGTGGCATGAATAGCCTCTTGTACCACTCTTTTTTCAGCCCCAAGAAGAGAACGGTAAAGAAGCCTGGTGGACACAGGAGAGGAACCATGCTTATGCTGGCCTTTGATGTAAGAGAGGCCACCTCTTCCATGGGGGCGGATGTTTTTTATGGAATCTCCAGGAACCTTCGTCCTGACCGGAGTGAAGATCCAAGGAAAGGCAGGGCAAAGGACCCTATCAGGCCATGTCCTGCACTGCTGGCAGGACCCATTCAGCATGTCAGGACCTCCCAGTGCAGCAGGAAAGCAGACAGTCTCCCGATCAGCATAGAAAGGAAACAGACAACCAGTCTCCCACTTGAATTGGCATTTAATGGCCAGCAAATCACTCTTTTCTTTTTTTCCCCAAGGCCCTAACCCCAACAAAGGTACACTCATGGACCAGAACCAAAACCTCCAGCTTTAAAATGTCCCTGAAAGGACTTAACATTACCTTTCTATTATAATGCTGTGATGAACACACAGACAATGGCAACATTGTGGATCATGTGTCTATAACTGAAATGTTGTCATGAACACAGATAGCAGCAACATCATTGTTCATGTCTCTATCACTGAAATGCTGTATTGAACTCTGATAGCAGTAACATCGTTGTTCATGTGTGTCACCATTCCTGTACAGTTGGATTAAGGAGCGATACGTAACAAACAACAACAAACTAAGCCCCACACTAAGCTGAGCTGTTTAGGTAGAATTATCAACAGGATGATGACAACACCACCAAATGTTCAGTATTCATAATGATTCAAAGAGTAATGACTGCACATTCGCGTTATGGGAGGAGACATCAACACCGATTTCTCAGAAGAAAACATGCCATCCACCTACTGTCATCTGCCTGTTGTTCAAGGCTAGTTTAACTTAGACAGTTCTAAGGATGAGACAACTGTTTTTAATGCCTTAGAAACGCCTTTACTAAACAGGTGGTATCTAGCCTATGTGAAGAAGAAAACGGAGACCTGTTTCAGATGACCTAATACTGTTCAGTGAGGAGACATAGATGACTGAGACGATGCATGTTTCCTCTGGGAAAAAAAAGGACCAATACTTGCCAGTCTTCAATTAGTCTGTTAATATGGAGAGACCGTAAGATGATGAGCCTGATAGACTGTGTATAAAAAGATAACCTGATGAATAATGCTTCTGGGATAAATGCACAATTACACTATAGTAGTAAGCTACCTATCATCATTCTTCCCCAACACCACCCCTACATCCTCCCCCCCACCCTACTTTCCCTAACCACATCGAACACACACACACCTTGAAAGCAGGGAACAAAAATGGAACTGATTTTCCACTAGACTGACTCGCACATATGTACACAACCAATGATGTGAAGCACTGTGATGCAAAAGGTATTTAAGAACAAGAACAAGCAACACACACACACACACATGCACGCACACACACACAGAGTGTAGGATAACTTTTTCTCCCGTAATGTAATAAAGTATATGCCAGTTACTCCAAACAAATGCTGTTTACAACATTAACTTAATGATTAAGTAAACCAAGAGAAGTGCCAACACAGCGCATATTGAGCAAAGAATGAGACGTCCCCCCGTACACAGATGTCCATAATTCTGTATCTGACACACACAGCAACAACTGGTGGAATGAACAAACACATCATTCATTCAAGACTAGCACGGCCTTTTCGAACTTGAATATTGTCCAAGGGACAGAAGTACCAAGTAAAGGTTGCCTTGATTTGACTGGTATGAAAGGAAATCTTAAATGAGGCAGAGAATAGTAAACAATAAGTAATGAACAAGTAGTGTAACTTTTTCTCCCATGATGAAATAAATTACATGCCCATAACTCCAAATGAATGCTGCTTATAATACCAAATCGCCTACCACTAGAAATGCGAACACAGAGCATGCAGAACAAAGTAGACATCCTAAAATAAGAATGTTCTGAGTTTATCCACAGAGCCATACCCAACACATATACATCTATAGCAAATACAACCGAAGATGTGGGCAAACAAATCAACATGGGGGCCGGAATAGCTCAGTAAGTAGAGCGCCGGACTCGTGATCCTGAGGTTATGGGTTCGAATTTCAGTACAGGAGGATTTTTTCCTGTGGAGTTAAAATTGGTTGTGACTCCATTCCCCATACAGTCCTTTGAATGAGACTATAAACCAAGGTTCGTGAATTCACGCACATCTTGCACACACGTAAAATCCCATCACCAACTTTCGGAAGAGAAGACCAGTTTGGATGACTCATAGCATTCACCTTCCTTGAAGTTGGAGTATGGCTGCCTTGATGGTGGGATAAAAAACGGTCATATACAATAAAGAGTCAGAATCTTCAAACTGATGAAGGTGGACACTCAAAGAAAGAACATTTATTCAAGACTGGGACCCTTTTTGCTCTCGAATATGAGCAAGCTTGGAACATGCTTATTGGCGGAATGTCTTATTAGGTTTTCTGTGTGCTCTGTGAGGCAATTTGATGTCTTAAGCAGCGATCATTTGGAGTTGGTCATGTTTCATTTATGTCATTGCAGCAGCAAGTGTAACCCGACTTATTTGATGTAGTAGAGTACTTTTCATTGAATTTTGGCTACCGCTGAGACGACAGAGGACTTTGAACACTGCCTGCCGTCCACATAAATGTTCTGTCTACAGCATAAACATTGTGTGCGTGTGTGTGTGTGTGTGTGCGCGCGCGTTCTCTCCCCGGTGTTTCCACCATTGGTGAAAACGTGCCAGAACTGGTTTCAAAGTGAGGTGACTGCATTCAGAAATTGTAACAAAAATTAAAACAAAGTAACTATTTTGCCGAACGAAGGAGACAATTAAATCTTGTAATTTCTTTTTCTTTTCAGTCCGCGGGAAAAAAAAAAAAGAAAAATCTCTCACCCACATGAAAGAGTAGCTTCCCTTATATAGGAAATTCAAGGGGCAAAACTTCATTTACTTCCGGAATGAAGAATAAACAGACGGGAAAATGATGAGTTTTCCGTGCATGTCTACCAACAGCTAAAGCATTTTGCTTTTGTATTTATCATTCAAAGTCGTTTCAGCAATATATGTAGAATTTTGTGATAGGTAACCTAAAAGTGAAAAGCTGCACAGATGATGACGACTCACAGAAGCAACGCAGGGCAGGGACGGAAAAAAGTGCAGGTAATACGCGGATTAGCCTTGACTGTTATTACATCAACACAGCGTAAATGTCTTCATCTTCTTCCATGTAGACGTCCACCGATAAGTTGCTGATTTCTGTGCCACTTAATGGGTTGCGAATCTAGAAAGCAGCAGGGAAGGGGAGGGGGGGGGGGGGGGGGGGGGGGGGGGGGGAGATGGAATTGGAGACTGAGTGGGGCCTGCAAAAACAAAACAAAACAAAATACCAGATCTCAAAAAAATGAACACAACCTTCAGAAAGAGAGAAAGAAAAATTACGAATGAAATTTGCAAAATGTAGAAAGTATCTCAAACATCTTAGGGAAAGTTGTGATTTTTTGCAAGTGAATAGATTTTAGCTTGTTGAAAATGAAATGTACCAGGGGTCTCAAGTGCACACTGGGATAACGTGACCCAAAAATCTAAACTTGCAGCAGGTGATATCAAGTGACATGCGGTGACAAACTGGTCACAGTTTTAAAGTTCTTGCTCATCATGGCATGCCCCAAGACAGAACCGCCCACCCCCACTCCCCCTTTTTCCCCTCATGCCCTTACTCCTCAACCCCCTCCCAGGCCACTTCTCTCTTCTCTCCCCCTCCCAGGCCACACCCCCCCATCCCCCCATAATGAAAAAAATCCAGAGGACAGAAGGGAAAGGAACAGCCTGCACCTGCCTACTGTAACTATTAAACTAACTGCAATGGACCCGCTGCCAGAGAAAGGAATCTTGAAAGTACCTATGACATTGGATCTGTTGATCTGTTGCAACTAGTGGGAATAATGTCTTCCTTTTTGGGTGGGACCCACAGGTTTGGTAATGCTCAGAGTTTCCTGGTCATTTATGACTGACTTTACTACTTGTACTTTCCTTTGAAGTTACAGGAAAGCTCACACACAGTCACAGCAGTGTATCAATGAAAGTTGAGATTGTTGAAGTATTAGATATGAAGAAGCAATGTTCGGCAGAAAATCAAGAGTCTTATCACAGTGTGTGGTATGATCAATATGCTGGTCCCAGCTGAGATCTCGGATGATCTCAGCATATGTAGAGGACATGAACAGCAATTAACAACCGTAGTGCTGAACTTTGTATCGACAGGGGTCCTTTTATCCGCGTACTATAAAGGACTGGAACGCCCTGCTTGACACTGTAGTCGAGGCAAAGACTCTTGACATGTTTGTGTCAAAAGCAAGAAAAAAAACATTAAAGCTCTTTTTTTTTTTTTTTTTTTTTTTTTTTTTTTTTTTTTTAATGCTGCACCAGCCCACATTCAAAAACGTCAGAATAGTCAACATGATGACTGAGGATGTTCAATGGATGAAGATGAAGATGAAGATCATGATGTGATGCTTTGGGATACATGGAGGAAGTGAAAGTTGCTAAGGTGTGGCTGTGAAACTAGAATGGGTGTCTAGTTGCAGCCTTCTTCGAAATCTTCCTGCTGACAGGAACCAGGAGAATTCCTGGAAGTGAGAGGGCCCATGACTCACTGCCAGACAGCGTGGCAGTCTTTCCTGATGGAAAACTCGTTTCACCAACTGGAAGAGGCATTTTTTGAGAGTAGAGAGTAATACAGTAAGCTGGTTTTGTTTTGTTTTGTTTTGTGTTTTCACAAATATATATGGCAAAATGCCACAGCTAGGAGAGGTTGCATTGCAGTTGCATTTCGTTACTGAACAGCGGATCAAATTGCCTTACTTGTACACAAAATTTAAATTGAAGTGAGGTCCAGAAGCCTGTTTTTTTTTTTTTTTTTAATTTCATTAAAAAAAAAAATCAATTTGTGTCTATTGTTTGTCTAGCGCCTTCTACACTTTAACTTGCGGGCCAACAAAATAAGTGGTCTTTGATTACACTTAAATCAAATCTTTGTCCATAAAATTTGAAATGGGCCCAACAGTATCTCTTTTGTTTGCTATCTCATCTTCTGTCCCACTCCAGTTGCACTGGCCTGATTTTGTTTTTGCTTTTGTCTCTTTTGTTGTTGTTGAGATGATGTTTGTTCTGCAACTCTTGAGGTGATGTCTGTCCTACAAGTGTTTGAGGTAATGGTTGTTGCACAAGTGTTCAGCAGTGTTTGTTCTACAAGTCCACAGTTGTGTTTATACAACTGTATGAGGTGATTTGTGTACAAGTTTTGCACTATTTGAGGAGATGTTGTGATAACAGTTGTTTTAGCTGTCATTTGTTATACAGCTGTTTTGAGATTATTATTTGATCCAGGTCTGTTTCCAGGTGTTGTTTCGGCTTCTGTTTTTCACAAGCTATTTTAGGCATCACTTGTTGTTTCAGCTTCTGTTTGATACTGTTTTACTTTCAGGTGTTGTTTGTTGTTTCAGCTTTTGACTGTTGTATAGATTTGTAGTCAAATTTATTTTACATTGTTTCAGGTGTCATTTGTGATACGAGATGAAGTTGAGAGACAGCACAGGTCAGGGGTCAATGCTCTTCAGTTTGATCCGATCCTCAATAGACTTTATTCTGCAGGACGAGATTCTATCATCAGGATTTGGAACACATGTTCAAAGAAGGTTTGTATGCAAACACTCGTGTCATTGTGTGTGTGTGTGTGTGTGTGTGTGTGTGTGTGTGTGTGTGTGCGCGTGCGCGTGTGCGCGTGCGCACATGCGCATGTACACTGAGTCTTATGGTTCCTTCAGGCACTTTCAGGTCCTATGATTGTTTCACTCTGACTATACATCTGCCAAATCTTTTGAAGTTTTTTGAAGTCATTAAAACAAAAAATGATCAGTTAAGTATTGCAGAATAAAGCTCAGATGAGGTCATGTGAAGGACAATACATGTATTGTGACATTCATTTTCCTCTGAAACTTCACTCATCACCTGAAGCAGTCATGGATCAAAAATGCTTTTAGTCAGCTGTAGTCACATGTACGTGCACGCACACACACACACACTCACACATACACACACACACACACACACACACACACACACACACACACACACACACATACACAAATGCACGCCCACACACACACACACACACACACACACACACACACACACACACACACACACACACACACTGTTCACACACACACACACACACACACACACACACACACACACACACACACACACACACACACACACATACACACACACAAATGTGTGCACACACATACACACACACACACGCACACACACATACACACACACACTCTCTCTCTCTCTCTCTCTCTCTCTCGCTTGATCCTGAGTATTTTTTTCTGTGAGCAACTGGACTAAATTGAAAAGTGACAGGCAGAACTAGTCGACACATTTAATGATTTATCAGTTTCTTTCCATTTTGAATAGAAAATGTGATGACGCCTGCTTGGTGACACAGTGTGACAGACTGACGCTCTGACTGGATTGCTGTGATGTTCTTAGCAACAGGGTTTACTATCAGCATGATTTTTCTTCAATGATGCTACAAGAAAGGGAATATCTGCATGCCATGCACACAACGGGCACACACATTGACAAGTCGACATAATAGAATCACTAATTAGTATGTGTGCCAAATGTGATTGAAAAAAAAAATTATGTGGGTCAACAGCTTTTGGAGCACATTAGAGGGAGAGTCTCAACGTTATGTGAATGCAAGAGGGTTAAAGAGCTTTTTTTTTTTTTTAGAAGATTTCTGGAGGTATGCATGTTGTTATTGAAAAGTTATGCTTAAGTGAAATCACTGTTGTCATATGTGATAAACAGACAGGTTGTTGGATTGATGTGAGGTATGCTGTGTATATGGTTGGTTGATTGATGTGAGGGTATGCTGTGTATATGGTTGGTTGATTGATGTGAGGTATGCTGTGTATATGGTTGGTTGATTGATGTGAGGTATGCTGTGTATATGGTTGGTTGATCGATATGAGGTATGCTGTGTATTGCAGGCCCCCTACATGCTGTCAATGGAGCACCACACAGACTGGGTCAATGACATAGTACTCTGCTGTAATGGGCGAACCCGTGAGTACTGGTTGCTGCCTGTCTGTTCATGACTGTCTGTACCTTCTAGTCAGAGACTCCTCTCCCCTCTCTTCCTCCCCTCTTTCTTCTCCCTCTCCCTTCCTCCCCTCCCCCACCCCTTTTTTGTTCCCTGTTGGACTTAAGAATTGGAAACATTTCCTGGTGACCTCTGTTCCGATTTCTTCACCCTGTGAATGGGAGTCGGAGCCATGGTTGTCAGGGAAGGTCATGAAGACTGTTGTTGGATGGATCCATGGTGCCCTCAAGAGAGGGGTACATAACGCTGCTTCCCCCTGACTTAAAAGTTATCGCTGTCATTAGGGGTCTCAGTGGGTGGTGTCTCGCTTAGGTTGGATCAAAACAGGCACCATGGAACACCACCAAAAAATGACTCTGAATCTGTGCAGGGTCTTCTTTGCTGAATCTGTGCAGGGTCTTCTTTGCTGGGTGGCCTTAAGACAACCTGATGCTGAAAGCTCCTTTGGCATGCTGATGCTGCGACAGCATGAACTTGGATATGGCTGTGCATAGAGTGGCCATCACGAAGGCATAGGATCAAGTCCATAGGTGGGGGGAAGTGGAGCCAAGGGGAGAGAGGACAGAGGAAGAAAGCAAGGAATATAAGATGGCCCTCTGTCCACAAAAGAGTTTGAGCCATGTCCTGTTGTACGCGTTGTCAGCGACAGAGAGTGAAGGTGAAGTGACAAAAAAGTTACTGCAGGCACCAGAAGAAACTTAGAAGACAAGCCTGCTGCAGAAGACGAGCCTGCTGCAAACTGGACACAGAGTTGGAATTGTAAACTGTTAATAGTTGGTTAACCAGGAGACAGCTGACAGTTGACAGAGCTGCTGAAAAGTGTCTTGATTCAGAGATGGAGCTGATGTCAGCATGCAGATTTAACAAAAGGAACAACAAAAAAAAGCTGAGGACAATGTGCTTTTGTGATAGTGAAACTGAATCAAATGTCATAATATGTTTTGCTTCTCGTTCAAAACTTTTCTCATGGCTACTGACAGTGAATGTTTTTCTTCGGGAGGAAGGGGGGGGGGGGGGGGGGGGGGGGGGGGGGGAGGGTAAGGAGAGGAGAGAGAGGGGGGTAAATGGGTCATTGCAACCACCTGTTACTAAATGATAGATATGGGATTTTTTTCCCCCCAATTTCAGGTTGACCTTTTCAGGAAGTGGATTTTCAATCATATGTCCAGCATACATGGACAGAGAGAGAGGGAGAGAGACCCACATGCACTCACTTCTCCAACTCATGTATCAACCTCACCAGCCATAGACTCTGAAGTAAAACACAAAATTAGTTGCCACTTTTGACAAGACATGAAATGCTAGTGTACAAGAAATTTGAAAAATTATTGATAAGGCGCTGCCACAAAACATAGACAAATGAATCACAAGACAAAACACGGTGCGTATCGACCTCTTAGGTCTTCTTCAGGCAAGATACACAACTTGTACCCATCTTGCGCCAAATTGGATAAGGATAAGTGATTGCTTGTTCATTTTTGATGACCTGAGTGTTGTGTATCTTGCCTGAAGCAGACTTAAGAGGTCGAAATGCATCGTGTTTTGTCTTGTGATTCGTTTGTCTACGTTTTTCAGAGGAGCCTTATCAATAATTTTTCAAATTTGTTTAGATTTCCGCCTGCAGTCGCCCCACTTGCAACTAGTTTACAAGAAGCCATGTCATTGGATTGCAAGTTTGAACAGTGGCCCAGGGGTCCAGTTAGATATTTCAGTAATAAGTTCTTTGGTTTCGTAAAACAGGTGGGTTGTAGATCTGTCGTGTAGATCTGTCAACCTAAACAGCACTGAGTTTGATGAAGTCTGAGGGCAAAAGAGAACGCAACTCTCAGACTTCTTACGCTTGCTCACATAAACACAATGTGGTTCAAGGAAGCTTCGATGATGATAAAGTGATAACTCGCTCACATATGACGTGTGATAAAGAGTGAAGGTCACGCAGTTCTTAAATGTTCCAAGGTTGTTTTCAAGACATGAAACGTGAAATGCTTCATGACTGTAGGTGAATCAGGAATTTGGTGAACTAACATAGTCTCTGGACCCTAGCCTAAGTAAACTTTCTCCCTAGACCCCTATCACATCCCTGAATAACCATCTACGGTTTTAGTGTGTGTGTGTTTGTATGTGTGTGTGTGTATGGGGGGTGGGGGTGGGTGGGTTGGGGGTTCAATGTCTGTTTAAAAATGGGGCTGTTTGTGTTTCAGTGATTTCAGCTTCCAGTGACACCACTGTCAAAGTGTGGAACGCTCACAAAGGCTTCTGCATGTCCACCCTGCGCACACACAAGGTCAGTCATTGTGCTCACCCATAGAAGGAACGGCATTCTAGAACTCCTCTTAAAAATAAATCAGGCTGATAACACATGTAATACTAACAACAAGTTGTGTTGCCGAATGCACTGAGTTTATTTTTGCAAAGGAACATGCAGTTTTGCTCTGATTGAACTTTCGTTTGTTCTCATATTCCTTTGATGACATTGATCAAAAGGTTCATTGTTTAAGATTCACCTCTGAAAATAAGCTTTCTTTTATGTACCAGGATCTGATAGCCTGGTGATTGCATCATGTGGTGTCCTGTACTGTTCCAAGTCAAACCATTGTAAGTTACAGCCCAGTGTGCTAGCTTCACACAAACCCACAAATTACACACACACACACACACACACACACACACACACACACACACACACACACACACACACACACACACACACACACACATGCATACGCCACTTCTGCACACGCACACACACGTGCACATAAATGCAGGCACACACAAACACACGCACACACACACACACACACACACACACACACACACACACACACACACACACACACACACACACAGAGACACACACACACACACATATGCACACACACACACACACACACACACACACACACACACACACACACACACACACACATACACACACAAATTGCGCGCACATGCCTACGCGCACTCAAACACACACACACACACACACACACACACACACACACACACACACACACACACACACACACACACACACATGCCCACACACACACATGGGCCCATGCCCCCACATCATACACACACATGTACATCCACTACACACACACACACACACACACACACACACACACACACACACACACACACACACACACAAATGGTAGGTAGGCACTCAAGGTCTGACCAGCGCGTTGGGCTAATGCGTAGGTCAGACATCCGCTAAGTCGTAGCCACGAGACACCTCTTCTTCAGTAGTCTCATCTTTGTAGTTAATAATTCATTTTCATGCGTAGTGTGGTCTCAGCTTTAAATCATGCGTAGTGTGGTCTCAAAACTTAGCGGATGTGGTGTAGCGTATCGTGTATGGACTAATCCGCACGCAGTGATGCCTGAACACGATGATGAAACTGAAACAGAAACTGAAACTGAAACTGATCGAAGATCGTGAAACTCAGATTATCGTGAACACGGCAGCATGAAAACAGCCGAGAGTTGTCGAGTGCTTCACACTGAAGTGCACAGCAGTTAGTTCTAAATGTGTTAATCGAGCCTGAAGTACGACATATAATGGAGCTCGGCAGTTACAGAATACAACTCTGTGATGCTGTTTTAAGACCTGTTATTATTTTTTTCACAATGAGCAGTGAAGATGAAAACAATACCAAGACCTTCCATTCTTCTCTGGGACTACATGCTAGATCTGCATTGTACGCTTCTTGTCATATCTCAACATCAACCAGGCCTGAGAGACACATACACCCGCAGTGCTGATCAGGAAATAGGAGCATCTCTGTCAAACAGGCAGCCATGAAGTGGATTCGACTTGACTAGGTCATGGTACCTTCAGCTCTGGGTAAGAGTCATCCAGGTATAAAAAAAAAAAAAAAATTACATGAATAGATGATTCTTATGGGACTGGAACCCATGACCTTCCAGCCTGCTACCAGCAGCTCTAACCACTGCTCCATTGTGGCTGAGGAGGGAGGGGGGGGTATTACTGGAAGATAAATCTAGTTTGGACTAAAGAGATCAGTGTTATGGAAAACAGAGTTTTTACCATGAAGGAGTCTGCATTGGGAACTTTCACCACATCATGCGGGCCTAATACTATGAAGGCCTCCTACTATGAAGGCCTCCTACTGTGAAGGCCTAATACTGTGAAGGCCTAATACTGTGAAGGCCTGCTACTATGAAGGCCTAATACTGTGAAGGCCTAATACTGTGAAGGCCTAATACTGTGAAGGCCTAATACTTTGAAGGCCTAATACTTCGAAGGCTGGCTACTGTGAAGGCCTCCTACTGTGAAGGCCTCCTACTGTGAAGGCCTCCTACTGTGAAGGCCTAATACTGTGAAGGCCTAATACTGTGAAGGCCTAATACTGTGAAGGCCTCCTACTGTGAAGGCCTAATACTGTGAAGGCCTCCTACTGTGAAGGCCTAATACTGTGAAGGCCTAATACTGTGAAGGCCTAATACTGTGAAGGCCTAATACTGTGAAGGCGTGGGTGTGATGTCATGTCCATCTGGTCACCAGGATTATGTCAAAGCATTGGCGTATGCACGGGACAAGGAACAGGTGGCATCGGCAGGTCTGGATCGTCAGATATTCCTGTGGGACGTCAACACTCTGACTGCTCTGACGGCCTCCAACAACACAGTCACCAGTGAGTGGATCTATGTGACAGACACAACCATTCTGCTCCTTTGTGCAATATTCCTGTGCCACCATTGCCTGTACTGTGTATCTATGACAGACACAACTGTTCTTTCGCTTTGTGCAGTTATCTCCCGTTTTTGCCTTGGCATGTAATGGATATCTGTGACAGACACAAATATTCTGTTCCTTTGCACCATCTCCCCCTCTGCCGCTTTTGCTTTGACTGGATACAAATGACTGAAAGAACTATTGTGTTCATTTGCGCAGTTTCCCCCCTGCTTGTGTTTGCCACTAGTGGATGAATATGACCGACGTAATTATTCTGTTCCTGTGTGTAATTTTCCTCCTGTTGTCTTGGCCCACACTGGATATATATGACAGACACAACTCTTTTCCTCTGTACTGTTTTCTTGCCTTGTCTTTGACGTTGATGACTTTCTTCAGTTAATGCTGAAAAAGGTACTCTGAGCTTAAAACAGTTTTATTGTACTCTGAGCTTAAAACAGTTTTATTGTACTCTGAGCTTAAAACAGTTTTATTGTGTTTGAAAAGAAAAAGTCCAGGAAGACATGACATGTCCAAAAAGTTTTTCAGCCAATGAGGGAACATTGTGAACTGACTATATACCACATTCTGACAAACTTTCAGTTGTGAGACAAAAGCTGAATACAGAAAGTGTCAGAGACATTGAAAAAGAACAAACAAACAAAAAAATGATAGATGATCTTCCTCCTTTTTCTACTTTCCCTCCCCTTCTCCCCCCTCCCCCTCTCTACTTCTTCTCCTATCCCTTCTTCCCTTCTCTTTCTCTCCATCCTTTTTCTCTCCTACCTCTTCCCTCACCTTCTCATCTTCCTATACCCCCCCCCCCCCCCCCCCCCCCCCTTTTTCACTTTTTCTTCTTTTTTCCATCCCACCTCCCTTTTTCCTCGTCCTCTGTTGTCTTCTACTTTCAAAATCCTTCTACTACCCTGCCTTGCCTTCTCTTTCTTCCCCTTCCTTTTCCTTCCTTCCTATCCCCCTCTCTGCCTCTTCTTCTTCCGCCCTCCCCTTTGTCTTTTTCCTGCTTACCTTTGTGTTCTCCCCAGTCTCACATGGGATGAAACTCCTATTGTTGTTCTGTCTTTCTTTCTTTCTTTTTTTCTTTTTAAACCCGTCTACCCTCTCTGAATTTTTCTGCATCTGTGCTCGTTTGCTCAGTGTGCATGAGTTGTTTGTAGTTTTATGCGTAGTGTCTTTTAATAACAGGTCTGACTGCTTGTATTTTCAGTGTCTTTTCTTCCAGGTGATTCTAGTGTTTCCATTTATGTTGATTATTGACTGGTCCTTTATATCAACCTAACCTTTCTTGTGGATGTTATTTCAATTTGTGTGTGTGTGTGTGTGTGTGTGTTTTCTTTTCTTCATTTGTTGTGTAGAAGTGAAAGGGGATGGCAGGTCTGTGTACGTGTAAGAACCATTGTGAAAGTTACTGGTTGATTTTGAAGGGGCTCCTCACATGTGTCAAAAAGTGGGAGCCATTGTTAAAGTTATTTGTTGACTTGTTAAAGGATTCCTCAGTGTCACATGTGGCAGAATGCGGGAGCTGTCGTTAAAGTTACTGGTTGACTTGTTAAAGGACTCCTTACATGTGGCAAAGTGTGGAAACCATGGTTAGAAATACAGGTTGAATTGTTAAAGGACTCCTCGCATGTGGAAAAAAATGTAGGAGCGATTAGTAGGGTTACTGGTTGACTTGTTGAAGGACCCCTCACATTCTGCAAAATGTAGGAGCATTTTTGATAGAGGGTTTCGCACACTTTGCAGAATGTAGGAACCATTGGTAAAGTTACTGGCTGTTTTGTGAAGGGATTGCTCACTCTTACATCTCTCACATTTCGAAGTGTAGAAGCCACTGGTAAACTCACATGTTGACTTGTTAAGGAGGTCAACAAACATAGCAACAAAAAAAAAAAAAACAAGAAAGAAAGAAAGAAAAGACACAGCACAATTTCTTGTAAAGTGTATCTTTTGGGGAAAAACCCTGGTTTTTCCTCTTTGTTTTTACTATGGGCAGAATAGTGAAAATCCTTGAAATTCTTTGTAAACTGTTTCAGATGCAGCATGAAACATATTCCATGTAATATCCCATGATGATGTCTAATCAGCAATTATTGGTTTCATGAAGCTTCACTGTTTAGCTATGAACAAAAAAAGAAGATAGGGGTGGGATGTGGAGGGGTGGGTGGGTGTGTTGGTATTCATGATGGTGTGTCATGTAGTTTGCATGCTTTCTCCTAAAACTGATCAACATTTTTCTTGAGAAATAGTGTGCGACAGACCAGTAACTAAGGAGTGAAAAGGGTGTGATTTATAATGTAAGAAACAAAGCTTTCAGTATCAGCACTCCCACGGTCCTCCCCTAGGCCTTTGTTCCCAAGCTTGCGGGTTAAAATGACTTTGTTGCTAACCTGGAAGCAAATTGACATCACACAGTTCTTTCATCCGAGCATCAATCACAAATAGGACTTTCCAGTCGTTTACACATGCAGGAAACATAGATGACAAATTAAAACAAAGGTTAAAGAAACTCTTTGCAGAGAAGGTGTGGGACCAGCAGTTTCCAACTGAGTACACCATGAAGAATCCACGGATCATGGCTTCCATGACTTTTTTTTGATACCATAGTACAACTGAACTTGTTAGAAAAGAAATACAGAAATTAGTGGTAGGTACTGTTGATATTGCTTTGAAGTTGAGGGGGTGGGGGTGGGGAGTAGGCAAGGTTGCCCATGTTCTGATCAGTATCAGTAATGAATGTGGAATATGTCTGGACATGTGTGGCTAAATGGCCGCGTGTGAGGTGTGCCTGAAAGGGAGATTTTGAAAAATGAATGTTCACGTTTAGGCAGCCTTTTTGAATGTTTCTGTTACGGAAATGAATGAAAGTTATGTTTAATTACACTTACTATACCGTGGTTCACTAATGCAATAAGCGACAGCAGTTTGCTATCCCTGCCTCGTACACAAATAAAGTCAGTACGGACAAGAACCGGAAGGGGCCTTGTGCCTTGCACATGCTCAGATCATCCCTCTTTTCTTGACAGCCATATTCCCTGCTAGCCTGGTGCACTCCAAGCAGCTAAGTATTTTTTACTTTTTCTCGCAATCAATTTATCGTTGCTGCTGATTTTGTTGTTCTTGCATATGCTTTCGCTTAAGGGAGAAACGTACGTGAAGCGTTTGGATGGCAAAGCCAGGGTTTGGAAGCTTTCATCTGTTGATCTTTCCAACTCGCAGACCAGCGCTTGTTCTAGCATACTGAAGCCCTCTTTCTCTTCATCGCTCTCTCCCCCTTCTTGCTCTCTTTCTTTCTGGGGGTCCCTCAACTCAGCTGTGGTTCTGTTGAGGTGATGGCAAGTCCATGCTCACCCCCCTCACATTCTCATGGTGATTGACTCAGCTGTGGTTCTGTCGATGCCATGCGGGGTTCCCATCAACTCAGCTGCAGTTCTGTTGAGGCAGCGGTAAGCCTGTCCTCACCCCACTCACATTCTCATGGCTGCACACATCAAGGTTGCCATGGCCGAGTCATGGATGCAGGTTTCCCTTTCTTCCAGGGATAAAGGGTCGGGCGAGGCACAGTCTGAAGGCTTGGCTCCTTCTTCACCCTCTCGCCCAATTTCAGGCCTACTCCTATGAGCATGGCCATTGGCTGAACCTGGAACCTGGAACCAGTCTGGGCTGAGTTGTTCAAACCACAAGTAGATCGGTTTGCCACCAGGTTCAGCCGCCGCCTCCAGTAATATGTATCCTCAGTTCCGGGTCCAGAGGCTCTGGCAGTGAACGCTCTATCCATCCTGTGGTTGGGCCTGATAGACTATGCCTCCCCCTCCCTTTCCCATCTTGGGACAAGTTCTATGGAAAGCAAGGGAACACTTGGCCACTCTGATCCTCTTGGCCCCTGCTGGCCGGCCCAATCGTGGTTTCCTGATCTGCTTTACCTGTCCCATCAGCCTCCGATAAAGCTCACCCTGACAAGGCCCTGCTCCAACCCATGGTCGGGCATTCCACACAGCGATCCAGACATGCTAAACCCAGGGTTCATACAGAGTCCTGGAAGTCTGGAAAAAGTCTGGAAAAATGAAAAGATCATTTCCAGGGCTGGAAAAGTCTTTGAATTTTGTAATTTGTGGCCGTGGGTCTGGAAAAGTCCTGGAATTTTGTAAAAGCTGTGCAAACTTTTTCATGATATCGAATTTCGCTTTAAGTTTCTTTACAAAAACATTGAAATAGGAATAAAAACAGAAATTAAATCAAGCACAATGATTGCGTTTTCAGACTTCCTCTGGCCGGAGGTTTAGCAGACTATTTTTTTTTATGCAGAGTAGCTCCCCTTTACTGTGAAAAGTGTTGCGCACACACAGTTGGTACCATTGCTTAACTTCCTTTTTAGTCAACAGTGCTGCGAGGGAAAATAGCGTGGAAGTATTAAAGAAAACATGGGAAAATGTGTGTATAGCCTAGCCTGGCTAGACAATACAAATTATTGCAAATGGATTGCTCCTGCTTCCGATGGATGCAAGACAAAAGCACGGTGCCTGCTTTGCAAGAAAGACTTCGACATCGGGAACATGGGCGAGCTGCTCTGAAAAGCCATGTGGAAGGCAAGAAACATCAAGAAATGATGCAGCTTTCCGACAAAACGACTCGGACTCCAACAATGATCGTGACTGATTATTTTTGGCCCAAGGATTGTCAAAGGTGTTTAAAAAAAAAAAAAAATTCAGTGTGGGATGCGATCATGCATTGAATGGGGTTGGGGTGGGGGGGTGGGGGGGTAGAGAAAATCAAAGGGCCCCATACACTGGCCTATTTTTAGACACATACATACACACACACACACTGTCTCTAACGCACTCTCACTCTCTCTGTCATCAAAAAATTTTAAAATGTAAATACGAAATGAAATAGAGAGCACATTGGTTCGTAAGTACTCAGCCATGTTGAGCATCCAAATTAAAATGAAAGAACAGCTGAAAGGCTGCGAGGCCTAGTGCCCTAATTACTGATCTGACTATATCTCTCTCACACACACACACACACACACACACACACACACACACACACACACACACACACACACACACACACACACACACACACGCGCGCGCGCGCGCACACACGCACACACACTCACACACACCCACACACTGTCTGCCTCTCACACACCTACACACACACGCACGCACACACACACATACACGCACGCACACACACACACACACACACACACACACACACACACACACCACACACACACACACACACACACACACACACACACACGCGCGCACACACACACGCACACACACTCACCACCCACCCACACTGTCTGCCTCTCACACACCTACACACACACGCACGCACACACGCACACACACGCGCACACACACACACCTCTCTCTCTCTCTCTCTCACACTGTCTCACTCTCTCTCACATAGATAGACACACACACTGTCTGTCTGTCTGTCTGTCTGTCTGTCTGTCTCTCACTGTCTCTGTCTATCTGTCTGTCTTCTCTGTCTCTCTCTGTGTCTCTGACTTTTTCACGCATGAGTGCACGCGCGCACACACACACACACACACACACACAATTTTTAGGCAAGTATTGAATGTCCTGCTATCATTAAATCAGTTCTTTTCTGATGTGTTTAACATGGTAATCACGTACAGAGGTGCACGCACACACACATTCTGAGGTTTGGAAAAAATTACGAAAAGCCCTGGAAAAAGTCTGGAAAAGGTATGGAATTTTGTTTGGTCACATCTGTGGGAACACTGTAAACCTTCACGCCTGGCAGTTTGTGTGGGACACTCTGTCTACACAAGGCGCTTCCCCTCCAGTAATTGGCCTTGTGGATCAAGCTCACAGGCCGGGCACTCAGGGGGTATACAGTGTCCACTGGAACGGCTGGCTTTCTTGGTGGTCCTCCCCCATGTGGTGTCGCCCCACTCCCCCTCTCGCTTTGAGTTAGTGAACTACCTCGCCTGTTTCTCATCTGAGAAAAACCTGACAGCCTCCTCTGTGAGGGTTCACAGGGCTGCTATCTGCGCCACCATCCACTAGTAAGGTGGCCCTTCCTTTGTGGATGACCCACTCCTGTGGGATCTCATCAGGGGATCCACTCTACAAGAGGCACAACAGATGCTCATCAGTCTCTAATTTATAAGGAGGACAACAGACACTCATCAGTCTCTAGTTATAAGGAGGACATCAGGCACTCATCAATCTCTGAGTTATAAGGAGGACATCAGACGCTCATCAATCTCCGAGTTATAAAGGAGGACATCAGACACTCATCAATCTCCGAGTTATAAGGAGGACATCAGACACTCATCAATCTCTGAGTTATAAGGAGGACATCAGACGCTCATTGTCTAAGTTATAAGGAGGACATCGGACACTCATCAATCTCTAAGTTATAAGAAGGACAACAGATGCTCATCAATCTCTAAGATATAAGGAGGACATCAGACGCTCATCAATCTTGTGGCTGAGAGAAGTAATCAAAGCTGCTTACGCGAGTCCTGACTTGGATTTGGCTGTCTTTTCACCAAGACCCCATGAAATTAGAGCATGGGCCTTGTTGCTGGCAGTCGCCCACAGTGCCAGCATTCAAAGTGTCCTGGATGCCTGGTATTGGCGTTTCCCAGGCGTCTTCATTCAGTTCTACCTACGTGACGTCTCCCGCCTGCGTGAGGATAGTTCGAAGAGTATTGCCTCATTTGTGGTGGCTCAGCATCTCATCTCCGCCACATGCCCTGGCTCTTCTCACTCCTCCAGACATTAACAGGTGAGCCCTCCTTCCGGGTAGTGAACCACGGTATAGTATGTGTAATTAAAAGGAAATTTTCCTTCAAAAATTAAGTTTAATCTAACGCATTTACCATGGCTCACACAGTGTCCCTCCTGTCCTCCCTGCCTTCCTGGTTCCCTTAGGATTTCACAGTCAGGATGTAAGTTATCTCGAAAAGAGGATTGATCTGAGCATGCGCAAGGCATGAGGCCCCTTCCGGGTTCTTGTCCATATAGACTTTTTGCATACGAGGCAGGGATAGCAAACTGCTCTCGCTTATTGCATTAGCGAGCCACGGTAAGTATGGTAGATTAAACATAATTTTAGAAGGAAACTTTCCTTTTAACTAGTTGGTTTTTGGTGTTTTGTAAGTATTTGAATGCCTGAAGATATCATGCATGTGAAGATATTTTGTGTGTTATGTGTGCAGCTTTAAAAGCATGACAGTGTGAAGTGTTTAGACTCTGGCTTTGATCAGGCTCTTGCTGCATGCCATTGCTGTGTACAGTGTTGAAGTTTCAGTTTTAACATATGAAGTATTATGTAAAGAGACTTGTGATACCTTTGTTAAAAAAAACAGGTTCCCCCATTTCGACTCACATGTGTAAACAAGTGAGTCTATGTATTTACACAGCTTTGGTTGTATACCTGTGCGTGCATTTGTGTGTGCGCCCTTGGCAAACTTAAACGTTAGCATTTGGATGCAAATAAAAGCATTTGGGGTTACCACCCTTGG
>JADBJO010005716.1:0-2500 GCA_016801955.1 Conus betulinus | reverse complement strand
AGACATGCTAACATCATACAACATGTGCGTCTCACAAGTCAAGGAATACAGAGGTCAGGTCATGTATAACAACACTGTACAATGTAATGTTGAGATCAGGTGATGTTGACATTGTACAACATTGTACAACATGTGTCTGTGTTACCATTGTACAACAAATGTGTCTGTGTTACCATTGTACAACATGTATCTGTGCACAGACTGGGAAGACAGAGATCAGGTGATGTTAAAATTGTACAACATGTGTCTGTGTTACCATTGTACAACACGTGTCTGTGTTACCATTGAACAACATGTGTCTGTGGTACCATTGTACAATATGTGTCTGTGTCACAGACTGGGAAGACCGAGATCAGGTGATGTTTGTTAACATTGTACAACATGTGTCTGTGTTACCATTGTACAACACGTGTCTGTGTTACCATTGAACAACATGTGTTGTGGTACCATTGTACAATATGTGTCTGTGTCACAGATGGGAAGACAGAGATCAGGTGATGTTAAACATTGTACAACATGTGTCGTGTTACCATTGTACAACACGTGTCTGGTTACCATTTAACAACATGTGTCTGTGGGTACCATTGTACAATATGTGTCTGTGTCACAGACTGGGAAGACA
Source organism: Conus betulinus (assembly GCA_016801955.1). Classification (NCBI taxonomy): domain Eukaryota; kingdom Metazoa; phylum Mollusca; class Gastropoda; order Neogastropoda; family Conidae; genus Conus; species Conus betulinus. The sequence continues at coordinate 1,878 of JADBJO010005716.1, read as the reverse complement.
GAGATCAGGTGATGTTAACATTGTACAACATGTGTCTGTTACCCATTGTACCACATGTGTCTGTTACCATTGTACAACATGTGTCTGTTACCATTGTACAACATGTGTCTGTCTCACAGGCCAAGAAAGTGGAAGATCGAGGTAGGTGGACTTTGACGAGGAGATCAAGGTCACTTCAAGATGGTCTATGTCCCCAACTGGTTCTCTGTGGACCTCAAGACTGGGGTAGGTTCTCCATAGCTTGCTGTACCTCAGTGACTGGCTGTGCAATTCTGGACATACTGAAGTAAGAATGGATAGGAAAGAGGTGGGATAGCGGAGACTGAGAAGATTTATCGCTCTGTTCTTCTGTATTGTAAGTTTGAGTCTGTGGCTTATCGTGCACATGTGTGTGTGTGTGTGTGTTGTGTGTTGTGGTGTGTGTGTGTTTGAGTGACGGTGTTGTCTGTGTGAGTGTGTATTTTCGGGATGGTTCATATGTGCGATATTTGCTGAGGATTTTGCTATAGTTTTACCATTGGAAACATTGTCGGGTTAGGAATTATCTGCACTCCATTGTCACAACAGCATGATGTCAGATATTTAAAATCTCTATCCGTGTCTCCGTGACGGCACAACTATAAAAAATTCCCATGCTCTCTCGTCTACCGTCTAGGGGATGCAGCTGCCATAAATATTTAGAACAGGGTTCTAGCCACTGGGAGGGTAAGTTTACATGCACTAGCGATGACCTTTGTGACCTTAGAGCAGTCCGAACAAAGAGACCCGTCTGGCACTGTAAGGCACGTGTGGAATTTCCTGCCTCACCAACATATCGGGCAGAAGGAGAATGACATGTGGTTTTAGAACTGGTTCAGTAAAGTAGTTCAGAAAATGAGGGGGGTAAAGGTGTACACGTTTTTCGAAAAGAATCTGAGCTTCATTTTATTTGCTCGTGTATTTAATAGTTTTATAAGTCGTATCATCTGAAACAAAAAACAGTGAAAAGTGTGTACTGTGTGCAATGATTTAAATGCCTTAAAAAAAAAAAAAAAGAATTCACTTGGATTACACATATTGAATACCTCAGGCTTTCTCTGCATCTGTTCAAAGTAAGAGCGAAGTTTATGCCCCTTTTCTTCCTCATTTGCTGTTGTCATACTAACCAAACAAAATGTATTTTAATTCTATGCTCATTACAAAGTTCGCACTTTACCCTTTCCGTTGATATATAACAATTGCTTGTTAGGTTTATATTAGGAGACATAAAATAAAATAAAAAAGTGCGAAAATCGCACGTCTGCAACGGTTGTAAGCACGTGCGGTGCACGCGCATGCAGGGAAGCGGCGTTGCTCTGCCGCGCTCGTCTGGAATTCTTTCTCTCCCCCACCCCAAGCCTGCTGCCTCTTGTCTGTGTATGCCAGGCTGGTGTGGGTGTGTCACTGAAGCTGTGTTCTGTTTGTGGTGTGGCACTGAAGCTGTGTTCTGTGTGGTGTGTAAAGGAAGCTTTGTTCGGGGTGGTGTCACTGAAGATGGTTATGTGCCTTGCGTGTGTCATGAAGCTGTGTTCTGTGGGTGGTGTATGAAGCGGGTTCGGTGTGGTGTCACTAGACGGGTTCTGTGTGGTGTGTTAACTGAAGGGGTGGTCTGTGCGGTGTGTGAATAACGCTGTGTTCTGTGGGGCGTGTAACTAATGCTGTGTTTCTGATGCGGGGGGTAACTGAAGCTGGTTATGTGACGGTTGGGTGACTGAAGCGTGGATGTGTGGGGTGCACTGAAGATGGTTATGTGCGGTGTTGCAATAAAGATGGGTTCGGGGTGGTGTGTCATGAAGAGTTGATCTGTAGACGGCGTTCAAGGAGCTGGTTCGTGCGGTGGGTCACTAATGCTGTGTTCTG
>JADBJO010005715.1:150000-153786 GCA_016801955.1 Conus betulinus | reverse complement strand
GAGAGAAGAAAAGCTTGCAAGGAACCAGATACTGATTGGTTGTCATTCTTCTTCCTGTTGTTCAGAAATTTCCTTTCTCCTGACAGATTGTCGAATTTTTTGTAGTGTCCTGCTTAAACACACCAAACCACCACACCATACTCAAAATGCATTCCTTTCTGACCGCATTCGTTCAAATTATATTGTTTCTTTGCGTTTCGCCACAGAACAATAGCATTTTTCAATTGAAGTGTTAGCGATTTTTTTTAGTGATGCTATGATCCCAGTATTATAAATGATTTTTATTCCTATGTGTACACAACTAAGGTCTCCCCTGGCAACACGGGTAATATACAGCATCACTGATTGATTGACCTGTTGAATGATTAATTTGACAAGACTGAACTACAGCAAAAATTTGGTCACAATAAATCGGGCAAGAATTCAGTGTTTCTGCGCGTGCGTACATACATTGCGGGCGAGCCCGCATTTAAGAAGACGTTCTTGTGCATGTGTGTGTGTGCGTGTGTGTGTGTGTGTGTGTGTGGTGTGTGTGTGCGTGCGTGCGTGCGTGCTGTGCGTGCGCGCGCGCGCTCGCTTGTGTGTGTGTGTGTGTGTGTTGTGTGTGTGTGTGTGTGTGTTGTGTGTGTGTGGTGTGTGTGTGTGTGTGTTGTGTGAGTGAGTGAGGCAGAAACAGACAGACAGAGTGGGGACCAGACAAGCAGCAGACAGACAGAGAACAGAGGCAGGATAGAGAGAGAGAGAGCGAGAAGATGATAGGAGAGTAGAGAGAGATAGAGAGAGAGATAGAGACTGACAGACCAGAGAGACAGGCAGAAAAGTTTGGTGTATAGCTTGTTTTGTGCGTGCGTGCATTCCTGCTTGCGTGCGGTTTGTGTGCGTGCGTGTGTGTAACGTGTGCGTGCAATTGCATGGTACGGTGTCCGGTGCTTGGTATGGTGGCGTGTTTTTTCTCTCTCCTCCTCCTCCTCCATCCCTCCTTCTCTCTCTCTCCTCTCTCTCACGCGTCCTCACTCTCTCTTCTTTTCTCTCGTTCCGCCGATTCATCCTCTCCCTCACAACTCCACTTGCGCCCTCCCCCTACTCCTCTCGTCCATACTCTCGCCCTCCTCCGCGTCAACCGTATCCGTCCGCCATCTCTCTCTCCCACCCCCCCCCCCTCCTCACTAAAAAAAAAAAAAAAAAAAAAAAAGCTCTCCTCGTGTCTCTCTCTCTCCGTGTGCCGCTTTGCTCGGTTCTCTCTGGTCTAGTAGTGCTGGTCCAATTTGGACATCAGACGATGTTATTCCAACGTAATTTTCTTCCAAGGTAATGGAGTTACAGGAAGAGGAGGTGGTAAGAAGACAACATGAAAAGATTAGAAAATGACATCAAATGGAATGAAAAACGTGCATGCCCGAGAATCTGCCCCCTACAAATTGTATGGCTCTGAAAATGTAAAAAATATCATGTCTTGTTGAATGCAATATAACAGAGAAAAAAAATACAGAACAACCACGACAAAGTTGAAATAAAACGTGGATTTACCACAGTTCAGTTTTGTCCTTAACGTTTTTAAAAAAATATATAATTTTTTCTCACATAACTGTGGATTAAAGGAGAGCTAGCTCATCAGACCAGTCAGAATTTCTTTTTTTTTCTCTCTCTCCTCCATCCAAAGGTATTAGAAGGGCGTAGCTCTGGAGCCTGTATCATACGCTGTGGCTATAAAAATTGCTTAGATTCGTGTACAATGACTCGTCTAAATATTGAATGTCTACGTTTTAAATTTTAAATGCTCTTCAGATGACTCCTTGAAAGACACAAAGAGGGGAAGGGAACCAAGCGAATTGCAGAAGAAAGCCTGCGGATGATAGACCACCATCAGCGTGGGTTCCCTGACAAATGCAAAGTATGGTGTTCGCAGTTCATGCTGATCCCGAGGGCTTCTGTGGCCTCGTCTGGTGATGATATCAGGACTACTAGCACTGTGGAATCAATGGAGGTCAAATCAACAAATATACAGGAAATGGCGAAGTGTCCCCGCCACTTCCTCGCTGACGGTTGTATTCTACTTGCCTCCAGCCAACAAAAGCTGGAGCTTCCTCTAGAAATCCATCTTCGGGAATAGAAAGTGGATAAAGCAATGTTAATAGCCATGCATGGGGACTCCGAAGACAACGTTGTGAGATCAGTGAAGCTAAAGCTAAAGACTGGGCAGAACATGGGAAAGTTCGGGAGGCAGATTACGGGCTGCAGAGGAAGACTTTCAAGAACCATGGAATAACAGGCCACACGCAGACCAACAAACAGGGGCTGGGGATCAACGGAAAATAATGGTGTCAAAAGCAAAGGAAAAGCAAAGAAGACATGTAATAGAGGGGGACTCCAAGCGAATCCAGAATGCAGTCCGGCAAGTTCAACAAGTGCAGTGTAAACTAGTGGGAAAATGCCCTCCAAAGAAGTCTCCCCTGGAATGATACAGGTGGTGGTTCACACGGCACCTCTCACAGTCCCATAGCATCCTCAATCTCACATCTGTATTTTTACCTCTTGCCCTCGAATTCAACCTTGGTCAAATGGAGAAATCCGATGACCCTACGTGTCCAACAGTAAACATGCCCTGAGTTCATGCAAAGCGCGCTTAGCCAGGGAAGGTGCACATGGAGGCATACCAAGTGCTCGAGGACCACAGCAGGAGACCACATATTATGTTCTGGAACAGCTGTGATATCAAGAGTATGGACCACACCAGTTTACTGGATGGAGCAGATATGGGGGAATGCGCCGCAGACCTTCTAAATTGGGAGAGCCAGAGATCATCAGGAAGAAGGACATGAGACCTATATTGTTCTCCACTCAGGTTCATCCAAACAAATGATTCTGACCGAACTCACCGTGCCATACGAATGCAGAATGGAGCAAGCGCACCTCCACTAGACTGAGAAGTATGCCAGTCTAGCGAGCAGCTTCAGGGAATCCGGCTTCCAGGCCGCGGTTTTTGCCATGAGAATTGGAGCAAAGGGACTTGTAGGCTCAGCCTATGACCTCATGAAACAGCTCCGGATTTCAGGTGAGAATAGGACCAGAACCCTGAAGGCAATGGCAGGGGGCAGCTGAAAAGAGTTCCCATCTGGATCAGGTCGAGGAGGAACAACATTGACCTTCACAAGCTTACATTTCCCACCTCAGAACAGGTGTCCAGTATAGCATTGGATAAGACATCCGTCTAGAAAGCTCGAATCCCAGCAGTGCCAGGAAAAAAAATGTTTGGCAGAAGAAGGACATCTGGGAGTCAAGACCCTGGATGTGGCTCGGTCCCCTTCGAGTGTGAGGAGTTCATGAGGGCCAAAAAGCTTGACTGACAAGGGTTTCTTTAAATGAAGACCTTCTGCTATCAAGCTCTCCCTGGAGTTTTCCTCCTACTCCTATTCTGAGTGTCTACATTCCTACTTCTCCCATGAAATTGGTAGCTTTGTCACGAAGCGCTGCGCCATGAGTTCACAAAACAATTTCTTCATGACAGTAACTACTATGACTTAATCATGGGGTCTCATCTCTGCATATAATCGGTCGTTCTCCTACGGCGGAAAAGCATTATGTCTCCATACAAATAATTAGTCGGTGGTGTCTTGAATTCACTGAGTGACTTCTCTCCCTTCACTTGAACTATGCGTTAAGGTGGCGCTTTGAGCCACTACTGAAATTATGGAGAACAGGATATCCACGATGTGTGTGGCAAGTCCTTGGTCGTTCACACAAAAGTGGATAAGCGGATTTCTTCATCAAAAGTATTGAAGAAAGGAT